>CAJVQA010004894.1:0-16902 GCA_910591915.1 Cetraspora pellucida
AAATCAAACACAAATGCAAGACCTTTTACAATGCATATTAACTAGGCTTGAAAGACTCGAAATACAAAAAGTGCAACCCAAAATTTTTACCAAAAGAGGATAGCCACAATGTTCCTAACTTTTGCTACAGTTGAACCAAAGAACAAAGGTATAGAAACAAACGTCTTTTTAATACAGAAAAAGGGAAAACAAACTACAAATCAAAAAAATATACTACATCTAGAAGAAATTAAACAAAAGACTAAAAAATGAAATGAAAACATAGAAGGAACCAACTTAAATATAGCAGCACATAATATCAATAGCCTTAAGAGAAATAATCAAAAAATGGAAATGCTGTATGAATGGCTAATTGACAATAAAATGGATATAATTGAGTTATTAGAAACAAATATTTCAAGCAAAGAAGGTTTTTTTATTACGAAAAATATAAAAGAATATAAGGGTTTCTGGGCAAATTCAAATCCAAAAAAGAAAAAAAACTCAGGTGTTGGTATACTTATTAATGAACACTGGGAAAAACATTTTGAAGAAATAAATAAAACAAATAAAAACATAATTATGGCCAACTTTGTATTTAAACAACTAGAAATATTAATCATAATGATATATATGCCACTGAATAACAAAGAGAACATAAGAAAATTCAAAGAGCAGTAATCAAAAAATACATCAAATGATTACAAAGAATACAGGTAATAATAATGGGGAACTTCAATAGTGTAGTTAATAATGAACTTGATAGATTAGATAACCCAAAACAAAAGTCAGAAAAACAAGATCCTCTTCTCAAGTGGTTAACAAGACAAGAGCTTTGTGACATATATAGAACAATAAATCCAGAAACCAAAAAATTCTCCTGGTCAAGCAGGGACTTAAGTTCAAGAATTGACCAAATATGAATAATAGAAGATTTATCATATGGACTCTATGATGCAGAAATACAGAAAATAAATATATGCACAAACAGCGATCACAATGTAGTACTAGCAAAAATAAATTTAAAATACTTAATAGCTACATGGGGTCCAGTAAAACTTAAAAGATTTAGTCAACAAAAAACAATCTACCTATATGACAAAGCAACAAAAGAAGATTGGAAAAAGTACAAGGCAGAGCTTGACCAATGACTAAGAAAAAAAATTAATATACAAAATCTAAAAAATATATTATATAGTTTAAATAATGCAAGCATGCCAACAAACATAGAAAATCAATTAGATAATTGGTGGAATATTATCTGTAATAGTATACAATCAGCTGCAAGAAAATCACTTCCTAAAAAGAAAATACTCAATACAATAGAAAATAAGAAAAAGCAGATGAAAAAAGCAAAACTTACCAAAGTACTAACACAATTAGGAAGATGGATCAGAATTGGTAAAATAAACATTAAACTCAGTTTTCTAAAGGACAATATATAAGAACTCAATGAAAAATAGAATACATCAACCAACATCAAAAAACATATATTGAATTAGCATTCAAAGGTTAGACAAAAGAACTAATAGAAGATTTTAAAGATTGGTGGAAAATATTCTATGCAAGAAGATCAAGTGAGATTAAAACATTAAAAAGAAGAGAAATTGAAGAAAATATAGAAAAAAGATGTTAAATAATTAATGGCAAACAGGAAAAAATGCTTACAAGTTTGCTTGACAGACCAAATAGTAAAATCAAAATAGACAGACTTATAGAAAACACAAATAGTTATAGAGAATTAATTGTAGAACTATTAGCAGTTCTTGACAAGATTAAAAAACATTTTCAAAACCAATTAAGACTCTGAAATTTTAGAAAAGAAAGTTTAAATAGAGAATGGAAAGAAATTTACAAACCTAAAACATCAATACAGTCAGATTGGTACAAAGATATAAGTCAAGACATCATAGCAGATGAATGATCAAAAATGCTAACAGGTCTTAAAAAAAATACAGCACCAGGAGTTACAGGAATTACTTATTAGCTTATACAAGCAGCAGGATTGTATACACAAGAGATTTTCAGAATCTTTGCAGAAATATGCATTAAGGCAGGTGATGTACCAAAAAAATAGAAAATATCACAAATATATTCTATATAAAAGAAAACAGAATGGCAATATAACTTGAACAATGTTAGGCCTATCACTCTGCTAGAAATTTTAAGAAAATGCATAACAAAGATCTTGACAAACAGATTAATACAAGTTTTTACTGAGAGAAAAATACTTAAAGGTTCTAATTTTGTGGGTCTTTCAGAAAACTCAACAAAAGAACCTGTACATATTATTAATGCATTAATAAAAGATGCTAAAGACAATAACAAAGAACTATGGCTGGTTTTTCAGAACATGAAAAAGGCATTCGACTCAGTATCTCTACAAGCACTAGATCTGGCAATGAAAAGACTTAAAATGCTTGAAAAAATTATAAATTTTATATTAAACATATTTGAAAACAGACAATCTAAAATTATTACACATTGGAGAACTACAGAAACATAGAAAGTAGAAGATGATATTGAACAAGGTAAAGTGTTATTACTATTAGTATAGAGAATATTTTATGACCCATTACTTGAAAGAATTCAAGAGGACTCAAACCTTGGATATACAGCTGAAGTAGACATTCTATACAATTATAATCTTAACTACTACAAGAAAATGAAGTAGAAGCAAGCAGTAGTAGCTTTTGCTAATGACACAACATGGATTGCAAAAAACAAAGAACAGATGGAGCAGACAATTTGAATAGCAAAAGTTTTTTAAAATCAATGACATTCAGATAAATGGAAAAAAAATCAAAACTAGTGATCATGAATACAAAAAAAAGCATAAAAAATAGAAAGAACATTTAGGTGATAAATGAATACAAGAAGAAAATATAAACAAAATAACAAGATTCTTGGGAATATGGCTTAACAATAAGCTAAAAGAGTCTTTAGTCAAAACAAGAGCTCAAGAAGTTGTATGTACAATAATAAGAAGTCTTGAAACAAAAAAAATAATAATAGCACAAGTAGTCTATGTTAATAACATGTGTATAGTATCTAAGCTTACCTATTTGCTACAGGTAACAAAATTATCCAAAATGGTAATAGAAGCAATACAAAAGTCAATTTTAAGAGTAACAAAACATAAATTCAGAATTGCAAGTACAGTAAGCAATAGTATTATGCTTCACAGAAATCTTGGAAATTGCAACTCATTTTGGCACTAACTATTAATAAAGCAAATTACAAGTTTGCATATACAAGTTAACACTCTAGGTCCAGAAGAAGCTCTCACCAAAATACAAATTAACTATAGACTCTTATTAATAGATGCATCAGAAAACAATTGGTTCTATAATCTACCTAAGGCATGCAAAAGCTTATGGAAAGACAATCTAGCATGTCATGTTATGCTTAAAGCTAAAGAGATACAAGTAACATTAAGATTTACAACTTCAGACCTTAATATAGAGGAAAAAAATACAAAACTAGCAGATTTTACAAAATGATTAAGTATCACGAAGATCATTTTAAAATGGACGAATGAAGGAGGTCAGATAATGATCATGTGCTTAGTCTGTATATTTATTTATGCTGCCCAAGTTTGGAGTTACATTATGTACATTTATGTCATAATTACATTATTAATTAGATTAATAATCTCTATATATATAAGGTATTAATCTACTATTTGTTTTCTAGACTGTTTTGAGTATAAGCAATTATATTATGAAAGGTGAATAAAAAGAAGAAGTGGAAGGAGGGTCACATGATCATTATCTAACCTTCTTCGTTCATCCATTTTAAAATGATCTTTATGATACTTGATCATTTTGTAAAATGAACCTCACTCAGAGTTTAGATTCTGATCATATGCTTGTGTAGAGTATATAGATTTCTGTTTAGTTACTTAATTGATAATGGTAGTAGGTAGGTTGTTACATTCAAGCATGATCCATATGCCATGTTGATAAAATTTTTGGTATACTTCATAACTAGACCAATTTCCTAAGGCCAAAATAGCTAGTAATTCAGCACCTCCATTTTGTGCAAAAAAAGCTGCTAGTACTCTTGTATCCTTTGCTGTCAAGTTGGGGTCAGAGTAATTCAAGATTTCCTTTATCCACTTAGCAACTGTATCTGAGGACACTAGTTTATGATTGCCATTAGATGCTAGAAATAAACATTTCTTTGAGTCTTCAGTCATTCTATACATGTTAGTTTTCTCTAATAATGCATTTAAAGATAATAAAGGTTATATTGAAGAAGTTTTCTCATATTTCCCAATGAAAACAATTTTTGATCATTTGCGTCCACCCTTGGCAACAGAAATTTTTGTCTCTTTTGGCAACTCACATTTGATATTACTGCCACCAAAAGTGTTAGATAGTGTTAATAAATTTAGTCGAAGTAAGTTAGAAGGGCGAGATCCAGTACTAATAGTAGGAAGAAAAGCAGTTTTTTTGTTTAGTTGTAATAATAATAAATCTTCATTATTTCCCTAGAAAATAATAGTATCAAATGAAGGGGAAATACCTGATGTGTCTTGTAAAGGTTCAGGCAGAGGATTTATTTTCCAAATTCCTCTCATAACCCTAACTATTACTGGATGTGTTTCTATTTTTGTACCTTCAACTTTATGGTATACCTTGCTGATTGCAGAATAGTATCCTGCAATAGTATTATAAGCCTTGCCTAATTCTTTCTGATAGTTTAAAAATTCTACAATCTTGTTAATACTGCAATTGGTAGAGTCAATAGTCTGGATATTACACCAATCTATCCAAGTGCAGATATGGGATGAAACTATAGAGGATGCTGATGGGTCAAGAGAACTTGATGCTAAGTTAAATATTGTAAGTGAGTACTCTTGACTTTAAAGAGAGTTTCGGAGACATATGCTGTGTAGATCCTCCAGGCTGAAATGCATATTGGATGTATCTGAGAAGCTTGTTCTGGCAAAATTGCCCATGTGAGAACCAGTAGAGGTTCTGATGCTATTATCTTTTTGAGTAGCGGGAACCAAGGTGCTGATGTCCATAGTGGGAAAACTATTACTGCTTGGGCTCTATCTTGGATTATCTTGGATATGACCCTGTTCAATAATATCCAAGGAGGATTTATGTATCCTATAAATCTGTTCTATGGTATTTGAAAGGCATCTATTGTTTGATGGTTGTTTGTGCCCTTCCATGTACAAAATTTTGAAAGCTTTGTATTTGTTATGTTTGCGAATAAGTCTATGTTCATTGGTCCCAATTGGTGATTCATTTTCTGAAAAAATTTTGGGTTAATCTCCCAATTGTATCTGTCGACTGATCATGATGCTCTGTCTGCTATTGTATTTTCTTTTTTGGAAATGTGGATCACTGTGATCCTTATCGATTTCTCTAAGGTGAGGGTCCAAATTGACTCGACTATTCTGCTTACTAGTGGGGATGTCATGCTGCCCTGGTTGTTGAGATAAGTGACTGTGGTGATGTTGTCTGACATAATATTTACATTTTTTATTTCTTGATTTGAGAAGTATTTTAAGGCATTCAATACTGCTAGTGCTTCGAGTATATTTATGTATAGACATTGTTTATTTAGTGACCATCTTCCTGAGATTATTGAGTTTTCGTAGGCTGCCCCCAGCCAGTGTGAGAAGCATCCGTAAAAATTGTGGCACTTGGCTAATCTTGAATTAGTGACATTCCGTTTCATTTCTGAAGGTTGTTTACCCACCAGGTAAGTTGTGTTATACTTTGGTAGAATAATGAAAGTATGAAGTCTCATCCTAACCTTCTCAGAGTGGTATTCTTGTCTCATAATAAATCTCTGGTCATAAGTCAAGCAGGAAAAATTGCATTTGTTGTTGTGATTAATTTTCCTATCAAGGAAGCCAGTTTGCGGATATGGATAGTAGGTTTGACAAGTGTAAGTTTGCATTTTCTTATAACCTCTTTTACATTGTGATGAGGCAAAGAAATTGTCATTTTTGATGAGCATATAGTAAAACCAAAAAATTTGATAGACTTTGAAGGTATTAGCTTTGATTTTTTCCAGTTAATAGCAAATCCTAATAAGGTCAGTAGATTGATGATTGTATCTAAATGTTTTATAGTTTTGAGTTTTGTATTTCCTACTATAAGCAAGTCATCTAGATATGCAACAATCCTAATGCCAGATGTACGTAGATGTTTTATAACAGAACATAAAATATTTGTAAAGATTAATGGACTGGTAGATAAACCAAATGGTAAGGTAGTAAATGTATAATGTTTTTCAAAGAAATCGAATGCAAAAAAGGTCTGGTCTTGTTCTTTGATAAGAACATGTAAGAAAGCATCTTTTATATTTAGGGATGCCATGAAATAGTCTGGGAATATTAGAGGTTTTACTGTTTCTATATCCTCCATTTTGAAATGGTAGTATATTAGATACTGATTGAAGTGCCTAAGGTCTAATACTAAATGATTTTTGCCATTTTTCTTGAGAACTGAGAATATCTGTGAAGTAAAACATAGAAGCATGATAGAGATTGGTTTTATAATATTTTTTTTTATAAGGTCTTTTATTTCTGACATAATTGATTGATCATATTGATGATGTGAAATAGGTTGGATAATTCTTGGTAGAATTGAAGACCAAGTAGGAGAATAACCTTGCTTTATAATTTCTGTAATTAAAGATTCTCCAAATAGTTGTATCCAATTTGATATATGTGATTGTAAACCTAATGTTTGTAATAGAAAAGTTAATTTTGAGTCTGGTTTGTGTTCTGTTTTGTGTTGAAGAAATTGTTCCTTGTATTGGGAGAGTGGTTCCTGATACTGTTCCCAAAAAAAGATCTAAGTGTATTTTGAAATCTTCATAATGTATGAGAGAAAAACTTCCTTTTCCATTGGAACTAAAATGCTTGTTGTTATAGTCATACCGTTTTTGATAATACAAGGTATTGTGAACCATTTTATTTTTTGCATTCTCCTTTTCCAGTGTGTCTCTAAGTTCTGTAGGTCCAAAAACTTTCTCTTGTTCATATGCAGGTTGATAGGTAGGTGAAATGTATTTAATAGCCTCATTACATCTAATTTCATTTGTAAAGGATAAACTATTCAGTATAAGTGCTCGAGTATCAAGTAAAGATTGTTCCAGAGCCTTCCATAAATCAAGTGCTTCATTATCAGTATCTTCTGGTTTAGAGTTGTTTAGAAGTCATAGTGAATTATCAAGTGGACATAATGCTGCTGAAGTGCGATAAGATATCTTTGCAAATTGTTTGTCATTTTCTCTAGAATTCCTAGGCATATATTTCCATAGCCCTCTATCCATTGCCGGGGGTTTAAAATTGATATGTTTGTTGCATGTATGTGTTTGTAATATAGATTTTCTTTCATCAGAAGGGAGCAAGTTATTTTTAAAAATTTTTGTAGATAGATTATGCATTTTATTTGATGGTTGCCAAGTAAGTCCTTCCTCTTGTTCATTATCTTCGATAGTGTTACTATTAACATCTTCATCTTAAAGTGTATTTGCAGCATCTTGTGTGGAAACCAACTTATATTCATTATACTGATTATTACTTTGTCCTGAAGACTGATGATAGGGTTGGTTGTTTAATATAAAGAGAGTGTTGTTCAAAGTGCGGACAGCACCAAGAAAAAACAGTCTAGAGAACAAATAGTAGATTAATACCTTATATATATAGAGATTATTAATCTAATCAATAATGTAATTATGACGTAAATGTACATAATGTAACTCCAAACTTGGGTAGTATTAATAAATATACAGACTAAGCACATAATCAGGATCTAAACTTCGAGTGAGGTTCATTTACTAGGCAATGACTTTACTAAAAACATAGCTAAATTCCTTAATAAATTCAACTTAGTTTATATAAATTAGTTATTTTCAAAATCAGGCAACAAAATAATTTCATGACAACAACTTAAACTACTATAAGGAGAATTAAGCAAAGGCAGAAAAGCCAAGTGGTTTACAAAAATAGAAGAAAAATTATTAGAAGACAAAGAAAAAAGATTATTAAAAGCAGTTTGGAGAACAAATGAACCAAACAGCCTTGCTTTCAAAGTGCTGCCTAAACCACTTTCTTGTGACAAAAGAAAAAAAAGTAGGTCTTAATAAAATTAATAGAAGAGAAGAATACAAAACCAGTAATTGGAAAGATTGTAACAAAAGGTCTTAAAAGATTATTAACAGAGCATTGGCATAAAGAAATGTGAATAAAAATAGCAAAAGTAACTTTATCAAAATATAAAGATTGTGAGTTAAATCAAAGTCAAATAAGTGCAAATTGTAAAAGATGGATTGATAAAGTTAAAGTGCAAAGAGAATTTCAAACTATATTAAAAAATATAAACAACAAACCCTAGAGTTAGACCAAGAAATAATAAACTTCTCACAAAAAACAAGAGAAAAAAGAGTATAACAAAATGAAAGTGAAGCTACTAAAGTTGTATGTTATAATTTAGATATCAAAATCATTAAAAAACAATATATTAGTCAGCTAATAAAAGAAGAACTTATAAAACTCAACCAAAAAAACAAAGAAAGACCTGATGAAACATTGATCTTTTATACAGATGGTTCATTAAAAAAAGCATTAAAAAAAGAAGCTTTAACAATAAACCAAATGGGTGCAACTAGATAAAAAAAAGAGAAAATACTAAGTAAGAGCTGTTTTGGTACACAAAATTGGCCATCATTAACAAAACCAGAGCTGTTAGCTATTTGGTTTGTCATACTTGCAGTACCAAAACAGAGAAAATTAAAGATTTGTACAAATAGTATAGCAGCAATTGCAGGCCTGAAAAATAAAAAAGAAAACCAATCTATTAGATGATGACTTAAAAGAAATAATTACAATTTATTAGAGAATATTAAAAATATTATTAAGTTAAAAATTTAGAAATAAATTTAGTTAAAGTTAAAGGCCATAGCGATAATGAATAGAACAATAGAGCAGATATGTAGGCAAAAGAAAAGGCCAAAATAGATAGTTTAGATAGAATAGTAGAGAAAACCCCTTAAATAACTAGCATCTCAATTTATTGGAAAGAAGAAATTATAGAAGATCCAACAAGAAAGTTTATTAAGAAAATCTTAGACCTTCAAACAGGAGCTGAATGAGGTTTTCATCAGTAATTAAAAAGATAGAGCCAGATAATAAGAAGAAAGTATATAATTGAACATATTTATGGAAAAAGATTAAAGACCAAAGCGGAAGCAAATGTACAAGCCAAAAAAAGAATACACAATTAGGAACCTTAATTAAATGTCTTAATAATAGATTACTATTACTAAAACCTTTAATATAACATAGACCAGATCTCTATAAAAGTTCTTTTTGTATACTTTGTAATAAAAAAAAGGAAGAAAACCTAGAACATTTGGCATCATGCAAGTGCTATGAGAATAACTGAAAAAAAATAGAAAACCTATTGATTAATTTTGCATGGACTAAAATCTCAAGTGAAACATAAATTATTACAAGCAAAAGGCAACTTAAAGAAATTTTTTGATGAGTAAACAAGCAAGAAAAAGAAGAAACAAGAATAGAAATAATCAAATGTCTAGTTCAAGAAAAGACAATTGAACAAATACAAACTTTACTAAAGCCGTTTAAGGAAACAAAAGATTTTTTAGACATAGTAACCAATATAACATAAAATGAGTTCTACAAAAACATATAAAAAAGAAGGTGTAAGCTACTATTGAATGGAAAAAGCTAATGAACATTAACCAATCATTAAAGTAAAGAAAATCAGAAAGAAAGATGAAATTAATTGGTAAAGAGATGTATAGTCAAATAGAGAATTCAATTAGAGTAGAAAGAAACCAAGCTGCTAGAGAGATTAAGAAGTTAAAAGAGATGGAAAACACTAAGATAAAAGAAATATAGTTTGGTTCAATTAAAAGTTATATAGAGAGTAAAATAAGACCATTTTCATATAGTCTTTTAGGCTAGTCTGATACAGCTCCCAGATCTGGGTTATTACTCCAACTGGTGTGGCAGACTGCCTTTGGGTACTTATTGAAGCAACCAGAAGATGTCAAACCAGTAAATTAGATCAAAGTATGTACAAATTTGTAAATACAAATCTTAATAAAAGTTAACCAACTCTTTTCGACAATCCCTTATACCAATTTTTTCTAAAAAGTCTGACCTATGAAAACTATATAGTTATTATATTTAAATATAACAAAACTCTACTTTGAGATAATTAGGAAGTTTATTTACTGCATGTTTGGTTGTAACTGAAAAGAGCTAAAAAAGATTCAAACCCTTGTAAGTGAAGTCTCTTGGTAAAACTTAAGTACTACCAAGCAAAGAAGTAGTAGACAAGCTCTGAAGCTTTGTCAAGTGCTATAAAGGCTTAGGCCTAAATAGTTACTTGGTTTAATATAATATTCCATATAACGTAACTATTACAACTCCTTTTCAAGTTGGCTCTTCTTTTCATCCTTACTATTGGATTTTTCTTTCATAATTTTTACCAAAAAGTAGAAAATCTGGCATACCCCCTCCAAAAAATCGACATTGTTTGTCTTTCCAAATTGGAAACATTAATCACAAGAAAACCATGAGACAAGTATCGGACTTATGATGGATGAAATATGTCAAACTAAAGAGAAAAATAAAAACTTCAACCATTCTCTCTATATGATAAATAGAATATATTATAATACAGAGATAAAGCAAATATGGATTATTCTTTATTTAGTATTATATAGAATTTTTAAAGCCTAGCATAGGCAAAAATAATGCCTTTATGTTTTTTGTTTTTTTTTTATTCTTCTTTTTTTATCTTTTTCTTTTTTTTCTTTTGGTTTATGTTTAGGTTTTGTAGTTAGTCCCACTTTTTTTTTTTACTTCCTTTTAGTTTTTCTTTCTTACATCTTGTTGTTCTTTAGGCAAGGATTATAAAATCCTCTTGCTCAATAATTAAAGAAGAGGAAAAAACAAATCGAAGATGAAGCTAGGAAGACATTTTGAAACTTGTTGTGAAAGAAGAAAGACCCTTTCATTATAGACTTTAAGTAGTCAGACAAGCAATTTACTTCTACTTGAAGTAATGCAACAGGTTACACTTAGGCACCATTAGGGTGGCTGGATGATGCTAGACTTAGTTGTTAAGTAGTTCTATGTAATTGTAGCAATTGCAAGAATCTTAATAAAGTACTAGTGTGACTGTCTATATTAAAAAAAAAATAAAATAAAAGTTAATGGCAAGGCTGCCAAAGAGGGACAAATAAAAAAATTATTGCTATTATTATTACTATTATTATTACTATTATTATTATTATTATTATTATTATTATTATTATTATTATTATTATTATTATTATTATTATTATTATTATTCCCATTGTTGTGAGCAGTACTACTGTTACACATTTTTCTCTGCTTTTTATCTTCAGCTAAACTGATCTTTTTTAGACTGTTTTATCTAAAACATTGCTGCTCACTGTGATTTGTTTCTTGCAAATTAGACAGGCATGAACCCTTTCACATATTTTGTTATCTGTGCAGTGTCACTTGTTCCAGTTAATGCATATCTCTCTACCATCAAACCATTCAGTGTCAAAACATGTTGATCAGTATGTGTTATATCTTTGCCTCTTAATTGTGGTTATATCAAAGTTTCTGCCTTCTACTTCTGTGTTATAATCACTAAGAGTTGTATCCTGATTTGTAACTAGAGTTATTCTATAATCTTTATTGTATGACATAACTGTATAAAAATTCTGTTTTAGACAAAGCTCATTAATATGATCCCTGTAGTTGTTGAGTTTTTGTTCTCTGTTCTCATAAATTATTAACACAGCATCCATATATAATTTGAAAGCAAGTAACCATTCTGAGATATCAGAAAATATTGTATGACATGCTTGACATTTTATTGAAATATGGCCTCCCTCTGTTAATTGTAAGACTGGTTCATCATCATTTTCCTTTATGTTAGCTAAGAGGTTTTTATATAAGAACTCTTGTAAATTTATATAAGAACCAAATGCAATTGCTTTTCAAAGCTTGGCTGAGATGTTGGGCTTGTATGACAATGTTTCAATGATCTGTTTGCCCTCTGACTAATTAATGACCCACCAAATTCGTATACTTTTTGTTCTTACAGCATAGGGGTTTGAAAAACCTTGAACATCGCAAATGCCTTTAAGCTTTGTGTAGTCAAGAGATGAATATTTCTTTACAGATGACTTGAACACTGACACTGCTGCAACTAACATCAAAGGCTAGTTTGATTTATTTGATTCTAATGTTGTTACCAGGCTCTGAGGTTGAAGACTCACTCTTGAAGTCACCATAATGAGATTGTTTAGTACTGTAGTTGAAGGATAGTTACCTGTATCTTGTGTAACATGCTTCACTGTATCTATTAAATGGAGATCAGCTGTTTCCGTTGAGCTCTGTTGTTGTGATGATACTGAACTGTTAGTTTTGTCTGGTCTATTTGACTGGCTGTTGCCACCATTGTCTGGTTGTGTCAACCTGATGAGTGTATTATTCATGTTTAACTGAAACTGCTCATTCTATCACCTTTGTTTGTTGAATTGAGAGTCGATGTACTGTCTAAGAAAGCCAATGATTGATGTGGTCAATTCCCAGATTGATTTATCGATGTATGCCTTTAACTGGGGATCAATATGCATAACTGATCTTTGATGCCTAGAACCTGTGACTGTGCTGTTGGAGGGTAGTATAACTGTGCTTAGTTGGAGAGATGTGTGATTCCTATTATATGTGTCATGTGACTCAGAATTTGTTTAGCTCATACCGGAAGACTCTCTTGTTATTTATTTATTTATTTATTTTTTATTTGTTATTTATTTATTTGCTGTTTTTTATTTATTCGAGAAATGCTAACTATATGTATTGGATGTTCGATGAGGGAAGTGTGTGTAAATAGGCTCTTTTTCTCTTGATCTTTATATAAGCTTTTCAGTGGCTTGGGTTACATAGCATGTTCTAGTAATCTGGCACTGATTGCATCTCGTTAAGGTGTCCAATGTACCATATAGATCAAACATATATATAGTCTCATATAAAAATTAATTAATGTGATTTTTTGGTATAACCTAAGCATGATTTTATATTAAAATATCCAAATTTCATTAGTTTTATTAAAAAAATTTTTTTGATTTTTGCAAATCATGTTATTTTTTTCAAATTTGAAGTCTTTTAAGTATTCATATGAAATTTCTAGTTAAGTTAATATGTAAAATTTTGAAGAGATACAATTCAAAATTTCATATTAAACTTAAATTTCAAATCATATCTCTTCCAAATTTTACAAATTAACTTAACTAGAAATTTCATCCAAATACTCAAAAGACTTTATATTTAAGAAAAATAACGCATTTTTTTTAAAAACAATTTAAATTAAAGATTTATTTAATTTACTAAATCTATAATTTATTTAATGATTTTCACGTAGTTATACAAAGTAGTCACCATTAATATATTTTAAAATTTAATAATTCTGGCTATTTTCTTTAGCGAAATAAATGATACTCAGTATTATTTTTATCACTCTCTATCAACATATACATGATCAATCAAATTTGACTATTGTTCAGTTATATAATAGGTGGATGCGAATAACTAATTTTTTGGAATAGAGTCATAACTGAAGAACGAATACTAAAAAATCATTTTAAAATAAATATGATAATTTTAGCAAAGTGAAAAAGATTTATTCTATGAATTGTTTAATCATCTATATTTCCCAAATAAAATAAGATTTTTGTATGCCAAAAAAAGGGAGATTGCTTATATTTGCATTAGTAAACTTCAGAATCTTTGTCAAAGTTATATATGAACACATGCTTCTAAAATAGAGTTGCTTTTAATCGATTAGGCATCCGCAAAGTTATAGCAAGCTTATTATTTAATAAAGCCAGTTTAGTATTCTTACAAAGATTCCGCTAGTGCTTTTTCTCTTTCAAAACCAGGTTGATTATTACTAAGATACAAAGAAGTTAGTATGTTTTTACAAAGGGCTTATGCTAATGCCTTTCCTGCTTCAGAACCAAATTGATTATTACTGAGCTCCAAGAAGTCAGTGTAGAATTTTTATTAAGAGCCTTTGATAATAACATTCCTACCTCGAAATCAAAGAAGTTAGTCTAGAATTCTTAAAAAGAATAACTAAAGAAGTCAGATAAGTATTTTTATAATGGATCTTGGTTAATTCTTTCATTCTCTTAAATATTAGTAACTTATTCTTTTTTTTTGAAATCAGCATATTTTACAGAACATCCATAGTAAAAACAGAGTCTCTGATTGTGTAGAAAATGAGACCAATTTCAATGAAGTATTTTGCCTCACCAATAATGGTAAGGTACGAATGCACTGTTTGATTAATATAGATTCTAATTGCTACAATTATCTTTAACAAGTGAACAGATCAGTATACATTTTCGGGTTTTTCATTGTTAGACAATGAAAAGTTTCTAAAAATGTACAAGTTTGGTCACAACGAATTCATGAAACTAATTTTATTAAATTTAGTACTCGCTGGAATAAAAAAAACTAAAATTGTATTGACTTTTGTTGCGCTTTCGTTATTGTTTTAATAAAAAATTTTGTTTGGCTTTTGTCTGGATTTGTTAAAATTAGTTAAAAAATATGTTTTTGTATAATCATCAGTATTTAAGATTTATATATTGAAGCATTAATTTTATTAATAAAAATTTATTACATATAATTAAGCAATTAAAAGTTTGCCTGCATGAAATTCTGTTTGTTAAAAAATCAATAAATAGAATTATAATTTTATTCTTCTTTTTGATTACCTACATAAAAAAATTTACAATACCAAAATTTTCAAAACAAAAGCATCATTTAATATACTTATGATCTCAATGGAAAGATATTACACAAATTGATCATGAATCTCTTATTACATTTACTAATATTATCAAAAAAACAAGAGAAGAGGAGATGTTTCAAACAATTCATAAAATGTCAAAACCACAAAAAACCAATGCATTAAAATTATTTGATTCAATGTGATATTCAAGAAGAAAACATGCTAATGAAATCATTTTGCCTTACCTTTAAAAAAAAGCATTAGAATTTATTACGGATCATCAAAAAAACCAAACCAAAAACTTAAAGATCAAGAATGCTGAATTAAAATTAGAAAATAGAAAGCTAATATGAAGCAATCAAAATCTAATACGTAAAATCCAGTCTTTAGGTAGTTCAAATTGACATCTGCAAGACAAAATTAAAAATTGAATTTCAACTATTTGATCTTTGATAAGAAAATCAAAGCAAATATCATGTAACGAATTTAAGCATCAAATTAGCACATTATTTCAAACAAATAATCAAAAATACTCATCTCAAATGGTTTGACTTTCAACCAAAATATCCCAAATTGAACAAACTTCTTTAACCGCAACAGTTGAATCATTAAGACTGGTCATGAATTTTTAACTGGAGAGCCCCTGCAAAGATGGTTATCCGTAATGACCCTAAGTACTTGGCATAAAGAAGTTTCGCAAATTGAAACTGAAGCTGGAATATATAAGCCCACCAAATGTTCACACTATGGAATCCTCGTCAATGAATCAACTCATGATAAATCTAAATATTTCATAGTATGTGTTATATTTTGAGATCATGAAAAAAACATACCATCAGTTATTGTAACAAATCTTGAAGATTTAAATAACTGCACTGGCCAATCAGTAGCAGACAGCACTCTTAAAGCAATTACGAACCATGGTCTTAATCTAAAAAAATGTTTAACATAGGTAACAGACAATATGGCCTATATGTTAGGTAATAGAAAAGGCATAATTATTCAGTTTAATAAAAAGGCAAAAGTAGATACAGTAAGAATCAGTTGTGGAATGCATATAATGCATATTGTTTTTTCAAATTTTGAAGAGATGGCATTTGGCAAGCCACCTACCTCAATTGGATTTTCGTGAACACCACAACCATATAACCTTCTATACTTAGCTTGGTATCTCCACAACAGAAATGACTCAAGTAATAAAGGAAAACCTCTCAACATGAAATCAAGTTGGATTCAAAAGTTATATGATGGATTATTAGGATATCATTTTTCTCAATACCAATTGCCAATTCGAGATCATTGGAGATATGAATTGCTTGCTACAAAACAATATTTAAGTCATCATGAAGCACATATCGAATTTGTGAATTGGTTTATTAGGGAACTTAAAAATAATCAAAACACACCAGTTGCATATCTTTCAGATTGGTATGCATAATATTTTTAATTAGATATTTATAAACTTAAATGCTTATTTTAAATAATCTATTAATAAGTTTCCTTATAATCACTAACTAGGCATTTATTTCGAGATTGGCTCTTAAACGAAAAGCTAAATATTCAAATTCAGTGCTTAGTATCATTCGACGAGCACTTATATGAACCATTGATGAAATTTATAGTCAGAAAGGATCCTATACCTTGTATTCAAGTGGATAATCGTTTGGTTCAACTTCTACCTGGCTGTCAGGCTTATGAAATGCCTGACAAAGTAAATGAGTAGATAAAATTTTTAAATGACCTCAAGGAAAATTTTGTCTCATTTTTCAGGCAGGAACTATTAACTGCACTTGAAATACTAAATAACGAAGACTTTGGTGAGCTCTTTGATAATTTGGAATAAGGAATAAATAGAGCATATGAAAGTTTTTTAAAATGAATGTCTCCATGGATCCATTTATCATTATCAATCTGCCGTTTAGGTGGAGATTCTAATTATGAATTCGCGTGAGCATTCTATTATGTTACTATGCAACAGTAGCTTTTGGAACCAACAGAATATGAAATAAGCTTAACACAACAATTATGCGACGATTTTGAGATAACTAGTAATACTTTTGGCCTTCAGGAAAATTTACTAGGTTCTTTAGAA
>CAJVQA010004895.1:0-16899 GCA_910591915.1 Cetraspora pellucida
TATAGTGCTTATTTTTGAGTAAGCAGTAATTGTGAAGAGAATTGCTATAAGCTCTGCCTTATATGATGAGAGCCAAAATTTAATTTTTGCAAAATGTTGATGCAAAATAGTTTTATCTTAAATTTGAATCCATCTGATACTTATTTTGCATCTGTTATTTGTAATGTTGTTTACAGAATGATTTGTATAAAATGTGAATTGTGAATGCAGTGAATTGTTTTATGCAATTTGTTGTAGAACTTGTGCAGCTTGATTTTGTATAAAGATGTCAAGTATAGCATTGTTATATATTGTGATATTTAGATTGTCGAGGTATTGTTGTTGGGTTTCAGAGTGCAATAGAGTATAGTAGGTCTAGTAGATTTGCATGAAGGTCTAGGGTATTAGAAGAGTTGAAGTTAATTTTCCTTCCAAGAAACTTAGTTGTAAGCTTGCTAGAAATAATAAATATGCATTTATTTTGTATATAATTAGAGTTAGAGTGACATCCTGTACATTGTTTGCAGGTATAATTAACTAAAGGGTATAGTTCAGTATATGATATATCAAAGTCAATTAACCAGTATGTTATAGATATTGTATCTTCTATTTGTTTGTATTTCTGTATCTTGCCAATAGCAATATTGTTGTTATTATAGTTATATGCAATTATCCAAGGTTTAGATGCATGTTTGTAATATTTAGTGGTAAATGAAATGGAATTAGTGTTAGGCAATTGCAACTAAGAGTTTATTAGTCTTGATTGGTAATTAGTAATAATTGTATTTTCAAGTGTAGTAAACTATAATAGTTTACGATCTTTAGATATATATTGTAATTATGAAGATATGTGCTTCAAATCAAATAATACAGAGTTGTTATATGATGTTAGTTGCTCAAGATATATTATTTCTTTAGTATATAGTTGCTTTTTGAATTGTGTATAGAGTTTATGAGTATAAAAAAATTGTTCAATAAGAGTGTATGAGTATTAAAGTATGTAGAGTTTAAGAATATTGGAATTGGCTTGTAGGCTTATTTAAAGTTTATTAAATAGTTATATAATTTTGTAGATAGTTGTATTTTTATTAGATTCATCTATATGTGGGTGAGGATGTTGTAAGATATTGGTTATAGACCACAAGTTGTTTTGCAACTGTTGAAGTTGAATGTAGGTACTAATGTTCATTAAATTTAAATCATTAATATGAAGATGAAATTTGGATATATGATGTTGTACTTGTATTTTCTATATATATTTAATACCATATATATTATAATTTAGAAATATACTAATAGGTTTGGTATTAGTTAAACTTCTATTAAAAATAGATGTTTTAGAAATAGGAAAGATTCTTCCTTCTTTTTATTGTTTGGATATACTGTTAGTTGAAATGCATCTATTAAATAGGGCAATTATAGTTTGGAAAAATAGTAAACCTGCATGTTTAAGCATTTCATAACTTATGTCTAAAGTGCCACAAGCTTTATTATTTGCAAGTTTTGCAAATATGTTAGAAATTTCTTCTTCAGAGAATTCTGCTAATACTTCTTGATATCATTTTGAATAAATGTTTATTTTAGATTAATATTCATTATACCAGAAAGAGTTGTAAATTTGTTGATTAATTTGTCTATATGCTGTCTATTGATCAAAGTGTTGTTGGATATGTGTTTTGATTTTCTGTATTTTTGTAATAACATTATGATCTGTTTTAATATTGTCAAACTTTACAGAGTCTTTGTGATAGTTTAGTATACTGTTAATTATAAATTTTGTTAAGACTGAAGTTTATCACATCTTTTGGCTATATTTTCATTAATCTGTTGTTTAATTATTTTAATATTTTCAATATTACATGCATAATAAAGTGCTTTTCATTTATTATTAGCATTTAAGATCCAGTCAGTTAGTAGGTTATATCTGGTTAGTAAGAAAAGAATAGTAAAATTATCAGTATTATTAAGTTGTTGAATTATGTTATTAAGTTGTGTAAATATAGATGTTTGGTTTTATAATGAAGTTTTAATTTGTCAAATTATATTTCCTAGCTTTTTAAGACTATGATATAAAAAAGAAGTTTTGGCAAAATATATATATTGAAAATTGTACATTGTGATCTTTTTATTGGGAATATGTTTAAAAGCAGCAGAAATTATACTAATCTGAATTTTATACCATGTTGTTTCTAAGGATTCTATTGTATTAACAGTTGTAAGTGTATAGTTAAAACTAAGATTAGTAGCCACTTGATCAATATATAATTGCCAAAATTCTTTATTTATTTTTTTGTCAAAAACTGTTCTTTTTTGAGTTTTGGTTACAGAATATCATTTGTCAAAATAAGCATAAAGAAAAGACCAAAAGAAAAATTAAAATTTTATAATCACTATTTGTATTAGTTTTAGAGTTGTCAATATTGTATAAAGTAAGGTAGTAAATAATTGAATAGTTTGCTTAGATGTAGTTAATTCAACTTTAAAATTGGCTGCTTTGCCAAATATTGGTTAATAATTGTATATGAGCAACTAGATTATAATGTTGTTATATTGAAAAAAGTGCAATAGTTTGTATTTGATTGAGAAAGAGTATAAGCTATCTTCAGAGGCATTGAAATCTTCCAGAATAATAGATTATAAGTTTGAATTTGTGGCTTGTTAAAGCTATGAATGACAGTATTTTGAATAGTTAATCTGAGTTAGATATTATTACAAGACAAATATACTGATATAGTATAAAATTTGAAGTTATGTTCAAAAAAAAGATCGATAGTAATAGCATAACCAAAAAGGTTGTATATTTTGTAAACATGTGGTTTGAGATAGTTATTAATCATAATTGCAGTACTGGCTTTTGGGTCATTGCTGCATGACCAGTAGTATATAAAGTGTTTGGATTTTTGTAGCTTTGTTATTGCATTTGTGCTAGCTATTTTAGTTTCAATAATACTGACTATGTTAAAATTGCTTGTTAGACAAAAGTTCTTTTAAATTTGCTATTTAAGGTTATTATTATAGCCTCAAACATTGTGAGTACTGATTGATAGTTTGAGAGGTTTAATAAAGAAGTGGATTGTAAATCTTCATCTATTAAGTTAAAGATCTAAGGTATGATTGTGTATTTAGAAAAGAGTATATTGTTTGTGTTTATAGTTTTAAAGCATATAGAGGTTTTGTATTTGCTTTGTAATTTAAATTTAGTATTAGAGTCAGTAATTTGGAAATTAGATTAAGATTTAAAAGGTATATTGAGAAAATTATTAGTAAAAAGAATATAATGGTTTGGTAGAATAGTGAGCTTATGTGGTAGATAAATATAGACTTCTGCTTTGTTAATTTTTAGTGTTATTATAGAAGTAAGTAGAGTTGATTTGTTATAAATATTAAAAAAAATTTTTATAATAAGTTGAAAGTGTAGTAAAGAAAGATTATAATATTGGAGAAATTTGTCAAAGCAGATATTCAAATCATAAAAATTTAATGATGTTAATAATGATTTGAGTTGTGTATTTTTTGTAGTGTCACTTGCTATTTTAATCTCAGTTTTTACAGTTGCAAAGAGTGCTATAGCCTGTCTTATATATTGGATCTAACTATCATTATCTTGGTTCTCTATGTAAATAAACTTAACTACCTATTCACTTATATTATTCTTTTCTAAAAATGGTTTACTAAATATAAAAGACATTATTATCTTAGAAAAGTGGCTGCATTTATATGCTTTACAGAAGAGTTTATTGAAAAGGATTATAAAAAAGTGTTGTAACATGGTCAGATTGTAAATTTTGTTGTAAGTTTTGTTCTGTGTTTTGGTTAGTGTTCTTAGTATTTGATTCAAACATAATAATATTATTGTCAGGAAGCTTGAATAAGTTATTATTTTCTTTGGATAATGAAAGTATTGGCTTAGTTATAGTGTTTAAATTAGAAAATATAGATTTAGTTTTGGGTATATTGAATTTTATATTAAACTTAGAATGTAAAATTTGTTGAGCTTCAGAGTAGAATTTTTTGTTGTAAGCTTCTCTGATTAAAAAAATAAGAAGTTTGTTATTTTTAAGAATATAGAAGTATATAAGTACTCTAGCTAAATATTCAGTACTAGTAGGTTTGTTGGTGATTTTGTCAATAATTTGTTATAGATAATAGTTGTTGATTTGGTTATTATTATTGCAACACTAAGATAAGCTTTGAAAAAACTATAAAAATAATAGCTTTCATATGCTTGATTAGTTTCAATATTGTTAAATTTAGTAAATTCTTTTTTAGTATTAGAGACAAGTTGGTAAAAAAAGGTGATTGGTATAGGTTTTTTAAAAGTAGCAGCTTAGACTAGTTTTTGTTAAATATAAAGAATTCAAAAATAAAATATGTTTATTTAGATTTGGGCTGTATATTGGTTAGAGCTAAAAAATGATCATATGAGTTAGTAAAGAAAATAGAAAATAAAATTTTAACATTATGTTCTGTATTTTTAGATAATATTGTACAGTTTTCAATTGTACAAATATAAATATAGTATAAAGCTGCTTTAAAATATAATTTAGAGCACTCTTGTAAGAAATCAATAGAGGTAATTTTAAATTCAAAAGATAAAAGAGCCTTGCATGTATTAGATAATTTAAGAGCAATTTGGTATTTAATATAGTTAAATATTTTTTCCTAATTGATATTATAAAATTCTTGTTTGTAATTATTAAAAAAATTTTTCAAACCAGACTATAAATTCTAGTAAATAATTTTTTAAAAATGGAATTTAAAAGATTTGAAGAAATTTTTTTTTAGAAATATTAAAGAAAATGTTAATATTAAATATATCATCATTTTGAATTTTAAAAAATAGTTGATTGATATTGTCTTCACTAAAATTATAATGTAATTTAAAGTAGATAGAATAAAGTTTAAGGTCTTTATAAAACTTTTCTGCATGAATAGTTTTATATTTGTCATGAAGAATAAGATATAAGTAAGTTAAATTAAAAGCTATTTGTTTTTAATTAGTAGTAGTATATTAAGAAATAGAGTTTTAAGAAATAAAGATTTTTGAATAGTTCAATTGAGTAAATAAAGTTGTAGTAAATTCTTTAAGAAGAGAGATAAAGGTGAAATAAATTAATTCAAATAAGATAGATATTGATTTGCCAATTAAAGGATTTGCTTTATAGATGAGATCAATTAAGAATTTGGATCTTTTGTCTGCTAAGTTTTAATTAAATATTTGTAATTAAGTTTTGATTTAGGACTTGTATCAGATGCTGGTTGAATGATTTTTCTTAGATAGATATCAATAAGATATGATTTAATGAAAGTAAATAGTTGTTGGGCAATTGCATTATTGAGTTTGGTATTGTTTTTCATAGTGTCAGTTACTAGATATTTTTTAAACTAGTCAAGATTATTACTAGTATCTTTTTGAGTTTTTTTTTCTTTTGTATTTGTTGTCTGGAATGCTGTTGTTTTTGTTTTTCTTAAAAAGAAAAAATTTAAGAAGTTAGATTTTTTCATTAGATTTTATTTGTTGGATTTTAATAAGAGCAAGAATTAGTTTTTGTTTAAGAATAAGAAGAGAAATAATTTGTTTTTTAGAGTTAGAAGAAGAAATTTGTGTGTTTAAACTAATTAGTTTGGATTTGATTAAGGCTGTAACTATTTGTTATTGAAATGTAAGAAAAGAGATTTATGTCAAAAGTTTATATTTAATATCTAATAAACTAGAAACACAAAGTTTATAAATTAGGTTTTGCTTAAATATTATACAAATTGCATAATCAGAAGCATGGCTATATTGTTTTATAACTATATAAGAAATATTTTTAGTTCTGCATATAAGATATATATAATAGTATTAAGAGTATGCAATGATTGCAGAAGGTGTAGGATCTATTTAAAACCTAGAACATAGTATATAAGGTTTGGAAGAAGATAGATCAAATTGTTGTTGTTTCAGAGTAAATAATTGAGGTAGTTCATCAAAATTTTTTTTAAAATGATTAACAGAAATGGTAAAAGAAGTTTGAATAATAGATTATCTAAGAGAAATAGAATAAGAAATTCTGTAAAACTAGAAAATGAAGCTAGTATAATATATTTAAAAAAGATATATAGCAATAATAGGTTGTTGAGAAACTTTAAAATAATAATGTTTTTTAGTAATATCATAATTAATTGGATTAATATTTGTAAGAAATACATATAGAGATTAAGATATTTCTTTGATTATTCTACATCATAGTGATCTTTATATTTATTATAGTAGTAGTCAATGTTATAAGAGTCAGGATTTTTAGAGACTAAAGTAGACATAGTTTAAGGTTTAAGAATTAAAAACAGAGTGGATAATAGAGATCTTGAATATAAAAGGATCTGAAAATATAGTGTATGACAATTAAAAGGGTATAATAATTAAGAGGTTGTAATAAATAAGGTATGTAATGAGTAAGAGAATGTGACAAATAAGAAAATATAAAAAAAAGTGGTACAGGATATTCAGGCTAAGTAGTTATAATAATTGATATTGAACAAATTTTTGTGTTACTAATTAAACCAAAAATAGAAAAAATTAAAATTTGTGTTAAATTAATTAATAATATGACTTTTGATAGTGATTTGCAAGTGCTAGGCATCATAGAATACAGGACCTTCTTCTAAAAAAAGAAAATTTTTTGTAAAAAAAGAACTGAAGTTTTGTAAAAGAGTTTTAAAGGTTTTTTGCATAAAATCTTTCAATATTAATCCAATATTGATATATAATATATCAAAATGAAGCTCTAAATGAGCAACTAAAGTTAACTTAATAAATTATTAAAAAATTTTAAAAAAAGTATTTTGCAGTTTAAGAGATATGTTTTACTATACAGAGGTTTGAAAGATATAAAACTAGGCCACCTATATGTAAAATCTAGTTGTGAATAATTTTATTTAGAAGGCCAAAAAAGGTTTATTTAATAACTTATTTAGTTATTACCAGTTTATTATTAGAGAATTTTGGTACAAATGATTATCAAAAAGAGATAATGATTTGTGTCATCACTAATACTTTAAAAGTTCTTATTTTGAGTTAGTTATAACTAAAGATAAGAAAAAAGAGTCTGTTAAAGAAAAGGAATCTGAAATTGAAATTAAATTTAATAATACTCTAAGTCACAACTTACAAACAACTTAATCAAACTTATTAGAAATATATTTAACACATCATATAACACTTATTCAAAAGAAATTAAAGCCTGAAATAAACTCTTTCTTGATGCTTCAATATTCTATAACAAAGAAAATCACAAAGCCATATTTATTAAACAAATTTCTACTACAGTTTTTGATGAATTAGTAACAAAAGCAAAAGAGTATATCTAGTCTGCTAATTTTGTTAAGACTAATTCAAAATGACAAACCTTTTACTTTTATCAATACCTAACTATTTACCAAAATATCATTACAGAAAACTACAATATTGACAAAATAAACAAACAACAGCCTATTAATTTCCTTAAACCTAAACTTATTTATACTAACTTCCCTGCATGTATCATTATATACTTTGACTATACTCATAATAAATCTTTCAACTATTCTGCAATAACCAAATTCTATAAAGAAAAAGCATTACTAGGAACTAAAACAATTTTATATAAAAAATTCAACATCAAATTTAAAATATCTACATCTATTGCAAAGTTGCTTTTCTTAGAATAAGAAGAACAAACTTTTTTCAATAAATTTGTCTTCTACAAAACTCATAGATGTAGCCACTATCCTATTAAATAACACATCCATAATAGTTAATAGGAAAAATGATGTAAGTAGACAGATGATAAAGCCTATTTATGTAAAAGGTCAAGATTATGACAGTTAGATCTAATGTACAGAGCAGACTATAATATTTTGCACATCTGTAAAAGCCAAGTATATAGTGATGAATTCTGTAGAAAACAACTACAAAAGATCATTCTTAATATCTTTAAACTCTACAATCTTTATACATGTTTTAACAAATTTCTTCTTTATTACAACTTATTACTTCTTTCTCATAGCCAAATCATTCAATCTCTTATATTACATATTGACAAATATAACTACAATAATACTATCTTTAGCATTACTTTTTCTGTTAGCAATACCTATCATAAAACCCATATATATCTTTCAAATAACTTTTTCTTATCCAATTATACTGTTATTTATTCTTATCTTCTATCTATCTTTTATAACCTTTCTCTCAAATCAAATTCCTCTAATTCTACTTTCATTCTATCTGACTTATTTCTTAATAGTTACATTATATTACAAATATCTACATCTATACAACCTTTATATAATCTTCATTTAAACATCTGTACATATAATATTAGAGGTTATAATACAGTAACTAAAAAAAAAGTATAGCAAAATTATTGTTTTTACAATAATATTCATGTTTTTTGTATTACTGAAACCAAAATTGCTAACAACATTAATCTTCAATTTTACAATAACAATTTATTTACTTATTTCTGAGCCAAATCAGAAATTTCAGCAGAAGGTGCTGCTATTATGATCCAAAAGCACTTATAACCACATATATACAACTGCTAAACACATTCTAATAAAGCAATTGCTTTAGATTTATTTTTTAAAAATGAAATTAAACTTCAAATTATAGCTGTTTATTTTCTTCTACTGTATATAAAAATGTAACAACACACAAAATACTGTTATTACATAAATCTAACAAACAGCAACTCTTTCTGCAAATCTATTACATAAAAATTAACTAAAAAATTTATTGTCTAAAAATATTATAACTATTTATTTCACTAAGACAACCTGTCCTGGGCTCTTAAGTAAACTTGTTCAGCTTATCACTCACAGCTCTTCTTCTAAATATAAACTTATTAATTTTCTTAACAATACAAATATGTATGAAATTGGAGCCCACTTTAGCAACAAACATTCTATCTGGTCTAACAATATCAGTAGAGTTATATTAACTATATTTGAACTGACCAATTCAATATACAATTTCTTCTCTTGTACAGTCTTGATAACAGCCAAACCTTAACTTCCAGTGACCATCTAATTCTTACCTCCACATGGACATTCCTACATGCTTACAGTAAACTCTTACATAAACATACTAGTATTAGTTACTGCATCTTCAACTACAAGGTTATGTCTACAGAGAACTGAGAATTCTTTGTAGACACCTTATCCTAACAATTCTTACTGCACAAAACTCCTATTAATAGTAAAACAGATAAAAGTATTGAAACAACTTGGCACAAAATTCAATACTCTATTATTTACTCTACTACTTACACTATCACTAACAAAGTCTCTTGTAAACCTAGCTATAATCATCAATACTTACCTTACAGTATCCTATTACATTTATTTCTTAAATAATTGATTATAATATTAAACTTGTTAAAAAACTTATCCAATATTCTAACATCTCCAACATTAATCAAAATATCTCTCTAATTAACAAACAATTACAATGTGATATTCAATTATTTAACTCCACCAACTCATCTTGTACTCAACCATGGCTTCAACATGCTTACTCTATCTGAAAACAACTTTTTTATACTTATTACTTTGAAAACTCTTTTCTGCTTCGACAACAAATTAACAAAGCTACTGACAAAAGATGTGTTATTCTTATATCTCATCCTATACAAGCTATCAATAGCATTCTTGACTGTTACCATCAACCTGTTAATCTAACTAATATAAAATTGTCTAATAAGCTTATAACTGATTCATTACTTATTAAACAGCATATCAATTACATTTTTATAACTGTACTGTATTTAGAACAATTAATGAAACTCTTTTTAATAATTTTTGGCAACAACACTATCTTCTACTACCTTATATCAACTCAATCTGGTACCAATCTCTAAACTCTTCTATTACAAACAAAAAATCTTTCAAACTTTCAGTCAGCTTGCTAACAACAAAGCCTGTGGTCCTATAGATATTAGTTATAAAATGCTTAAACATTTTAGCTTTGAATGCACTTTTGCCATTACTAGGCTTTTTAACTATTGCCTTCTTGAAAATAGAATTTCCAAGCAATGAAAACATAGCAGAATTTATTTTATTCTCAAATATAACTTATTTGACCTATTAGTCTTGTTGAACATATTCACAAACTATATACCAAAATTCTTATAAATAGACTAAGCACTATATTTTCTTCTAATCCTATTCTCTTACTTTTTAATTATATTTCACTTCCTAACAATAGCATTTCAATTCCTATTCATATTCTCAATAATCTTATTAAAAATGCTTACTTGCAATCATAAGAACATTTGGCTACTTTCACAGAATATAAATAAAGTATATGACTCTGTCAACTTTATTTTTTTTAAACATTCATTTTCTTGTTTAGCACTTCCTTTATTTATTATTAATATCCTTTCTGATCTTTTAACTAATCATCACAACCAAGTTATTACTAATCTTGCCTTACTCCCTCATATTCTGTTCACAATGGTATTGACCAAGATAAAACTATTACTCCTTTATTATGGTGTATATAATATGACCTACTTATCTTATATATACATGCACAAGTATCTGGCTATACTTTACAATTCTCCTAGGCTATTAATCTCAAACTCTAAATATTTAACTCATTACAAAAACAATGCTCTGTTTTGGCATATATAAATAATACTCTTTGAGTTGCCTCATTACAAACTGAGCTTTTCAATCTACTATATATAGCTGAATCATTTTATGCTATGGCTAAGATTCAAGTTAATCTCTTAAACTCTATTTTGATTACCAATAATCCTCCATCTCACTACATCTTTATCTTCTATAATAATCATCTTTTTTCACTACATTCTTCTAAACAACCCTTTAAATTTTTGGTTGCTAGTTTACCTTGGACAATAGGCAATCCAAACAAACAAAACTGCTTATTGCTGAATCCTCTTAACTTATTCAAATTACTAAAACCAAATGTATCACAGACTTACATGCCTGTTACATTATTAACATAATTATTATTTTTATTCTTGAATATCATCTTCAAAACATTGTAGTTAGTCAGCCTACCTGTAATAAATTCTTCATATAACATATCAGCCTTGTTAAAATTAAAGCTAAACTTTGCTGTACAATACCCTCTAGTACTCTTTTATATTCTCAAATTTATAACATCAAATATATCTAGAATATCCAACTACAACACTATATTTCTAACCTTTTTAAACAACTTAATAATTCTGACCTATTAGACACATTAACTCATATATGAATTTAACAGTTACAAAACAACCTCTGGTTTTCTATTAATATCTTTTTATATTCTAATCCTATTATCAATAGTTCTAACTATCTAACTACAAACTTTAAGATTATTCAGATTATCAAGCATATTGGCTGGACATTTTCTACTAATCCAACTTATAATATTCTATTTACTTTAAATGATGGAGCTATCTCTCTTGAATCACTTCTTTTCTCTTATTCCAAATATTTTATTTTCAAAAAGCAACTTAGATATCACAAATTACTCTTTCTCAACCAACTTATTACATATAATAATTCATACTTATTATACTAGAAACATATTTCTCCTAGATTAAACAAGCTTCCCAAAGGTGTTGTATCTCAATGATTCACTATTCTTAAGAACATTACAACAAGCCATTCTCATTAATATACTCTATATGATCACTTTAATCTATCTTAAACAAATTACTTTTTTTATACTACCAGTTACTTTAACTCTAACACCAAATTTTAGTTACTTACTGTTCTTAATAACCAAATAATTATTGGTAAGGCCAGAAGGCATAATACTCCTATAGGCCTTACCCTTATTACTTATTGGCACTGCTCATATCAGTTCCAGTTTTTAAACCTATATCTTACTCCTCTTTTTACTACTACATTATGTTCTAGATATCATCTTAATTTCAATACAATTGTCAACAATATACTATCTTTATCCTTACAAACCTGGCTACAAAACTACTCTGTTATATTAATTTTGACAAAACTCTTAATTTACATGCCAACTTTCTTAATATTGTATACTCTGTAGCTATTTAACATTCTTTACATATCCTACCTCCTCCTTTATTAATAATCAACTCACAACAATTACCTTGCATCTTTTAGTCTAATCAACTTACTGATAGCTTACAGTTTATTGCTAATTCCAACTATAACCTAACTACTATTTTATTTTATACTATAGTTCTGTTATCGAGCTTGGTATTTCTCAATGCTCTATGGGCATAGGTTGGGTTAAGTTGATAATTCTGCAACTATTTACTCATTTCAGGCACAAGTTAAACTCTAGTCATGCTTCTTTAAAGCTAAAATTCTTGCTATTCTTTTAGCAATTATAACTACTCTTAGAAACTGTTTTGTTCATATCTTTACAGACTTACAATTTGTTATTTCTAAATATTATAATATTTGTTTATCAGCATCCAAACTCTCTTATACCCATACTACATACTTTTCTATTTGGTAAACTCTTATTAACTTCATTAATTCATACAATATTCAGCTCACTTTTCACAAAGTTACTGCACACCAAGATGATCTATTTAATAACCTTGCTAACCAACTTGCTTGTAGTCATCAAATACTACCTTTTTTAATATTTTTAACTAACAACCCTTACAATCCTGTCTATACTCTATTTATTGACCAATTTTCTATTAAGATTTCTATTCGATGCTTCATTTATACTATCTGTCAAGCCTACATCATAACACTCTGAACATTCTAACATTATTTTCAACAATGGTCCATCATTGCTTTTAATATTAACTAAAAAGCCACTTGGCTTTACATCAATAATAATCAAAAAGTTTCTAATTTTGCCTATAGTTTCTACTTCTCTATTCTAAAAACCTTCTGTGTTAAAATTCTCTTAAATGAACTACCTGTTCCTCATACTCTTTACAAACATAACTCCTCTTACTTTCTTCTCTATTACCAATGCAATCAAACTAGCTCTTCATTACACTGGACTTTTTGTCCTTATACTCAAACAATTTATTACTTAATTTCTAATTCTTTTAATTGCATCTTAAATGCTATTGCTCTTAACATGTCCTCCAATCTTGTTTCTAATTTACATCAAGAAATTCTTATACTTAACAGCTTTAAACTGCATAACTCTTCATATATGCCATCTTTTATTTCTATTCTATCAGGTTTAGTTTCTATTAACCTTATTTCTACTATTTATAATTCTTTTTATTAAATTTCTTCTTTATTTAACCTAACAAATATACAAACAAATATGGATTTTATATTTCATTTCATGTTTTGCACAGTCTCAAAACACACTTATTACAAATTTAACTTATAGTTCTTCTTCCAGTCTATTCCTTATTTCAGTATCACAAATTATTACCAAAATTGAACTTTGGACTATCTAATAGATTAAATATTATATTCCTCTCTCTTATATTATTACTAATACTAAAATCTAGATGAGCCTTGGCCACTCTTGTAGGTTTAGATTGCAGATTATATATTTGAGTTTTTATTATTTATATATAATTTAAAGGCAAGTTTTTCTTTGTAAAAACTTCAATTGAATTTCAATAAAATTAAAGACATGGTCTTATCATTAATATTTAAAAAAAAAAAAAAAATCTAGCAAGCTTTTTATCACAATCTTTACTTAATAATGCTTGAAAACTTTAATATACATTATGATGTTTATAGCTCATTATCTAAATTTAAGCTTATTAATTATTTACATCACTCCAATATGTTTAATCTTAGTGCACATGTTGACAACAAGTACTTTACATAGTCAAACAATACAATTACAGCTATATTGATTATATTTAAACTAATTTATTTATTATTTAATTTTTTCTTTTATACAAACTTAATGATAGTAATATCTTAATGTTTAATGACTACTTTATTCTCATATCTACCTAGACTTTTACTAATGTATATAGCAAACTCCAATGTTATCATACTGGCATTAGTTAAGATCTTTAACTATAAAGTTATGTCGACTAATAAATAAATAGAATTCTCTGATCTTCTTTTTTATAATCTCAGTCTTCACAATATACTATTTAATAGCAATACTAATAAAAGCACTAAAACTACCTAACACAAAATTGAATATTCAATAATTAATACTGCAATATACTCTATTTTTAATAAAAAAACCTATAAATATAACTACAATCATCAATATTCTTCATACTTTACTTTATTTTATACATCACTTAGAAAGCTTGAATATTTAATAAAAATTGTTAAAAACATCTACAATAATCTTAACATAAATATAATAAACTCTAGAATTAAAACTATTAATAACAGATCCTATTGTGATCTTTAAATTCTTGATTCAGATAACTATTCTCAAATTCATGCATGGATTCAACATGCACAAGATATCTGAAAACAATTATATTATGCTCATCATACAGAAAACTTATTACTACTTTATTAACAAATCCAATAAGCAAGTGAAAAAAGATGTAAAACACTTTTAATATATTCTAAACAAGTTATTAGTAGTATTTTTAATCGATACAAAGCTCCTATTCACTTTTTTAATATCAAACTTTCTAACCATTTATTACAGATCTCAAACTCATAAAACAGCATATACAATCTTATTTTTATAACTGAACAGCATATCGACCAACTGATCAAGTACTATTTGACAGCTTTTGGCATATAAGGTATTAACTACAACTACATATTAATATCCAATAATACAACTCTCTTAATTCTCCTATTATAGAAGAAAAAGTTTTTCAAACCTTGTTACAAATTCCAAATAGAAAAGCCTGTAAACCTACAGACATCTGCTATGAAATGCTTAAACATGCAGTATTACCTGTATTAAAGCCATTACAGCTTTATAATTGTTGCTTTAGCTCAAGTCAAATTTCTAAATAATAAAAATACAGTAAAATTTATCTAATTTCAAAACATAATACATTTAATAGTAATTTAAGTCTTACTTATCCTATTAGTCTTATCAAATATATTTAAAAAATCTATACAAAATTATTACTACTAGAATTAGTATTGTGTTTTTTTAACATCCAATACTTTCACTATACAATTATGTTGTTTTATCTAACAACAGCACATCTATACCAATTCATATACTTAATAATCTTATCAAAAATGCATTATGCAACAACAAATTAATTTGGCTCTTATCTCAAGATATGAGTAAAGCATATAATTTAGTTAATCTTATTTTTTTTCAAAAATCTTTACAATACCTTGTCCTTTCTTACTTTATAATAAATACTATTACTAATATTTTTTATAATTAACAAAATCAAATAATTATAAATCTTGGACTTACTTTATTATATCTTATATACAATGATATTGATTAGGATAAAACTACTACTTATCTCTTATGGTGAATCTATTATAACCCACTTATTTCATATATTTATAACAACTTCAAAGGTTATATTACACAAGTCTCTTGGCTAACTAACCTAAAATATTAAACATATAATAAGTTTAGCTCATACTGCTCAATTCTTGTCTACATGGATGATACTTTTTGAATTGCATCTTCACAACAAGTACTACTACAAATCTTTTTTGCAGCTAAATTGTTCTTCAATATAGCTAATATACAAATCAATCCCTCTAAATCTGTACTTATAACTAATAACCATCCTTTCAATCTTTATTTACCAAATAAACTATTCAAATTTCTTGGATGCTAGTTTATACTTAATAACAAATAAACCAAACAAACCAAACTTATTACTGCAGAATTATCACATCTTGTTAAATTACAAGTATCAAACAAATTACTAATACACATACACATTACATTATCAATACTGTCATTATTTTTATAATCAAATATTGACTTTATAACATTGTTTTTAATCAATATACATGTAATAAAATTCTTATAAGTTATATAGGACTTATTAAAAGCAAAGCTAAACTCAGTTGCATAATTCCTACTAGCATATTACTTTACCTCAAGCTATATAAATTTTTTTTTTTAAATATTAACAGTAAGGCCATGGCTTTAACTTTATTGAAATTCAATTGAAGTTTTTATAAAGAAAGGCTTGCTTTAAATTACATATAAAGAATAAAGACTCAAATATATAATCTGTAATCTAAATTTATAAGAGTGGCCAAGGCTTACCTAGATTTGGGTATTAGTAATAATATAAAAGAGAAGGATATGATATTTAATCTATTTGATAGTTCAAAAATCAATTTTGGTAATAATTTGTGGTATTGAGATAGGAGGTAATAGTAGACTAAAAAGAGAATTATAAGTTGAGTTTGTAGAAGATGTAATTGAAGACTGTGCTGAACATGAAATACAATATAGAATCTATATTTGTTTATATATTTGTTGGTTTAAATAAAGAAGAAATTTAATAGAAAGAGAAGTAATTGTACAATAAGGAATAAAAGTATTATGAATAGTAGAAATAAGGTCAATAGAAACTAAGCCAGATAAAGTAAAAATAAGAGATGGTATATGAGAAAAGTTGTGCAGTTTAAAACTGTTAAGTGTAAAAATTTCTAAATATAAATTAGAAACAGAATTAGTGGACATATCAAAAGCAGTGGCATTTAAGATACAGTTAAGAGAATTAGAGATTAAGTGATAAATTGTTTGGGTGGAAGAACAAAGAGTCCAGTATAATGAAGAACTAGTTTGATTGCATTGATGGTAGAGAGAAGAGTAAGAAGAGTTATGTTTGTAAAGAATGTGATAAACAGTTAGTTCATTTAAGAGAATTTTAATATAAAAGATTTTTAAAATAGAGAAATGAAAGTTATAGATAGGAGGACCAATTCTGTAACTCTCTTTGTAGATTACTTGTATCAAAATTTTGCTAAAAACATTTAATTATTTCTGAAAATTTTATTAACTAAACCTTACTTATAATCTTAGGTAAAATTGTTGAA
>CAJVQA010004896.1:0-16899 GCA_910591915.1 Cetraspora pellucida
TAAATAAAAGAAATAAACTAAATAATATATATAAACTAAATATAATATAAAATATAGATGTTTCAAATCACATAAATGTTATATGTTTGATATGTATGACATTTCGCACAATAATTATTCAACCAATCAGATCGCAACTTTCTTATTAATTTGGTTATTGAATTCGATCTTGGATTCCTGTGTTTGGAAATAGATGATCTATACCTCATTAGAATCATCTCATTGAGCTGATTCGAATGGTGGTGGTTTCATCGAATTTTGTTTAGTGGTTCAAGAATTATGGTCGTTTTTGTAAGTTAACAATACTTTATTAACTTATATCAGGTTAGTTATTATAATTATTTTTTACAGAGATGAGAATACAGCTAGTCATATGTACAACTTTTGGTTGTCTATTTAAGTAATTCATTCTAAGGTTCTACACTAGATGCCATACTATAATCTACTAGGAGATTATTTATTTTAAACTTTCTGATCATCCCTCAGTCATATTGGAATCTCCAACTAATCCTCTATATATACCTAACTGGTATACCATCTGAGCAGTATAGTTATCTACCCTTTTTGTACTAGTTTTTAGGCCATTATACATTTTAGAGTACATCAACTGCCAGTAAGGTGCAGAGGGCCTTCTGTTGTTAACTATCTACTTACTTTTAGAACATTAACATGGGCTATCTTTACAGAATTCATCTAGACCCCAGTACTGACTTCATAGCATATTTCTAGTACTTTTAGTATACTCCTGCTTTGAATCCAAACTTCCAATCCATATAGCCCAGAAGGAATGTGACCTTTCTTTGGTATATTAAGGTCAGCCTAATATCCTTTTTCTCCAGTCTGAAATTCAGTGGCCTGGTTGGTGATACTTCTCATCTGAGGTTTTTGCCTGCCTGAATCCTTCACATTGGTATTCATTTTCTAGGTTCAGCATTTACAGTAGTACCATTGAAGATTTGTGTTATCTCTTTGCTTGGAATTTCCAAGTAGGCTTCAGCTTCTTAGTTCTACGAATTTATATGGTCTAAGGATTTATTTTAGATTTGTACTACCTGGTATTAGTTTGCATTCCTCTGTATAACAGGTTATACAGATGTCCCAGACCTGCCAGTCATGTGGTGTGACTATAGTTACAGATATCCTATTCTAACTAATCAACAGAATGTCATCACCATAATACTGTCTTATATTACATAGGTAATTATCCAAATTTCATTATCAATGGGTTTTGAACTCACAACCTACCACTTGGGAGTATGACAACTTATTCACTTCACTAAGTCACCACACCCTTATACAATTATTAAATAATAATATTTTTAAATTATATATATTAATTGAATAATATTTTTAAACTATATACAAATTATATACAAATTATATACAAACTATATAAAAACTATAAATTATAAATACAAAATATATACAAGCTATAAATTGTAAATGCAAATTATATACAAAATGTAAATACAGAAGATATAAATTATATAAAATATTCTTAATATAGTGGTCAGATTGTTATTCTTCAAGTGGCAGGTCTAAAGTTTAAATTCTATCTATGATGAAATTTGGAAATTAATCTGTGTTATAGCAAACTGTCTCTTGATGATTAGTTGAATTTGTGTATCTATAATCTTAAATCACACTATCTTAAATAGGAGCTCAGGGCATCTATGCCAAGTGTAACATTACATGTATATAGAGGAATGTTAATAATTAGTGTTATATAAGACTTTGGTGCAAATCTACAATAAGACCACTAAGTGCAGTAAACTAAGAAACTGAAGAGTTGGAAGCCTACTTGGAAATCTCTGAGTAAAAAGATAGCATGAACTTTCAATATTACAGTCAGTCTAATGAAAGCCCATAAAACACCTCCAAAAGGATAGACAGATAAACCAGATGTCAAGATGTGTAAAGAAGCATATGACCAATTAGGCTACTGGAATCACTGAAAAAAAGAATATTGTTGTATAGCAAATTGGTGAGATTGTTGCTAATCCTTCCAATTCTTATGTAACCTATGGTGACTAAGTCGAATTAGGCATGTTAGATTTGGCTGAGTGGTTTATCTGTAGATAAGTTCTAATCTTCTTTCTAGGGCTTTCCTTTAATCTAGTTTTCTACTAACTCTTTGTCTTCTCTTTATCTTCTTTTTATCTTCTCTTTATTTGCTCTTTATCTTCTCTTTATCTTCTCTTTATCTTTTTTTTATCTTTTCTTTATATTTTCTTTATCTTCTCTTTATCTTCTTTTTATCTTCTCTTTATCTGCTCTTTATCTTTTCTTTATGGCTCAACTCAGAATTACACTATGTTGAATCAGAGTTGAAACTTCTTCTATTATGTTAATGGTCTTGTCATGTGACTTGTTGCGAACAATCAACTTGTGAGTTTGGAAATTTATTTAAATGAACGATAGAGGTAACAATGAGGTTTATGATGGTTTATTAGTTTGTATAGTGTAGACTTTCAATTTTATTAAAAGTTGGATATTTATTTGTTATTAGGGAATTTGTTATTAGAAAGGTGGGAATTATTTTTCTCTCAAGGCAAAAATGCCTTTTATTAATAATAAACATTTTGTTTATATTTATAGTTAATTTCTTTCATAAATGCATTAGATTTCTTATATTCTATATTCTAACTAAGTTTAATAAAACACTAATATTTTATTTAACTTATATGTAGACAAAGTCGAAGAAGTGATATAAGTAACATAAGTGACATTTCTATCATATCTATGTGACCTTAGATCAGGTCAGGATTATTGCTTTGATTCAGTCATCTGTGACTTCAAAAATCAGATTTACAATATATAAGTATACCATATCAGACTATCTGAAGAGTTCTGTCAGTTCTAAGTAGCAGTTAGTAAGAGATAATAAAAAAGTTGTTGCAATGATAGATACTGGAGTTCTAGTAAACTTTACAAGAGTAGAAATAGTGTAACATAGCAGTTAAACAGATAACCTCTGTAACTGCAAGTGTTAGATAACTATAGCATGTTGTATAAAACTAGATCAGCTGTGTAGGATACAGAAGGTTTTAGTAAGTTTTTTGTCGAAAATAAACTAGTTCTAAGAGTCTTGAAATTATTAGGTACTTTGGATAGGTGTAGTTCAGAAAATGTTCTTGTGATCACAAGTTAGATTACATATGCAAAGGGTTTAAATAATCAAAACTATAGTTGGCTTGCAGATATAGACCTAGTGTAGAACCTGTATAGTAATGTATAGATGAACCACTTAAATTAGGCACCAAAAAAAGTACATGTGTAGCTAGTTGTAACCTCTTATGTATAGAAGCCTCTGGAGGTATCTGTGTTTAAATACTTGAATAAAAAAATTGATCCCCAAAGGCAGAGACTTTAATGTTAAAAATATATATATATATATATATAAAATATAAATATAAAATATACAAAATATAAATACAAAATAAAATGCAAAATGTAACTCTTCTGAACTTCTTGGTATTAGTATTTACATTTAGCTTTAACAGCTTCAATATAATCTTTGTTATATACTAATATCTTAATTAATGATAATCTTATTATTAACAAATCAAACAAACATACTATCAATTGCAAAATAATTTAATTTTTTAAACATCTTAGCATTACATTTATTTTTAACTTAACATACAACATTCTATACACTATTAAACAAGGTTCTATCTTATTAAAATCTTAGCTCTTCTTATATTTAAAATATTTAACTTGCAAAAAACAACTTAAGCATTATAATATCTATATTGTAATCAATTTATTACATTTGACAACTTATACTTATTAGATTGCAAAACATATTTTTATATATACAAGATCTCAAAAGGCAAACAACTATTTTGGTTTACTTATTTAGAAGACCAAGTTACAAGCTACTCTTACAATTGTACACTTCACCAACACCTACACCTACCTGATACAAATTACTACATTATACTTTTTATTTTACAAAAAACTATGTCTTATTATAGTACTTGATAATCAAATTATTGCTAACAAAGCCAGAAGGCAACTTTTTGCATTTGGATTTATTCTTATTACTTACTAGCAATACAATATTAAATCACAATTTACTTGACTATAGTTTCTTCTATCTATTCAATCCTATATATGTTCTGGCTGTTTTTTCAATTTTCAAGCAATTGCTAACAAATATATAATTGTTATTTCTACTAATTTTTTTACTTGATTTTTAGGTTAAATTAATATTTATAATAAAATTTTTAACTTTAATGCTAATTATCTTGACCTTATATACTCTATTGCAATTTGACATCTAATTCAAATTTCAGTTTTTCTAAATATTATTATTACTACTCAATTAATTTCTATAATTTTTAAACCTAGTTCACTTATATATAACTTTTAACAAATAAAAAGAACTTTTTTTACAAATCTTTTATACAAATGTTAACTAAAAATTTTTCTATAAAAAACATTTATAACTAATTATTTTACTAAGTTAACTTGTCTTTGGCTCTTAAATAAACTTGTTTAATACAAAATTTTTATATTTATTTTAAAACTTTCAAGTCTTTAGGATTTAAATTCATTAAAAAAAACATACTAATAGTCTTTAACCTTCAGAATTTACAATTTTAACTGTTATACAAAAGTTACTATTAAACTCTACTTTATACTCTTAAGCAAAAATATGAAGTACACTTTTCTGATTAAAACAAGCTTTAAATAAAGATTTTTAATCTAATATTAACTAAAGTATAGTCAAATTTAATTTTTAATTTCTTGTAAAAATTTCTTTTTATTTTTTGTTCTTATTTTGGTCTGTTTATTCTTACATATTTTTCATATAACATTATATTATTTCTTAATCCATATTTAATTAAATTTACACTAAATTTACTAATATATTCTTAAATAGAACTTTACTTAACATATAATCTACTCTTTTTAATATTTAGTTCTAATTAATTCTACACAAAAGTTGTACTTTGTACTAATAGTATGCTATACTTGTAACTATTATTTAATTATATACACTATTCTAGTTATTATAAATTAAAATTTTGTAATATCTTATTATATAAAATTATACAAAGCTATATCAAGCTACACTTTATACTAAAACCCTTATACTTATTTACTATCTTTATAAAATTAAATATTTACAACTTTTTTACTTATTTTCTTACTTAACAAATATCTTAAAAATACTTACTTCTATAACAACTAAACTAAATTTCTATAATTTAGATTATTATTACTCTAAATATAGAGGCTGTTATAAAATTAGTATAAATGAGCAAGCTTTCAAATCACTTTATGTTAATCCTAATCAATGCAAAAGTTTTAAGAAAAAACAACAATACTTTAAAGTTTCAACTCAATCAACTATTAGTACATATTTATATAATCAATTTCATACTAATTTTATCTCTCATTACTACAAAATTACTTAACCTACTACTTTTGGTTTCTCTAATATACAAAACTCTTTAATTATCTCTACTAAACACTTTGAAAAAATTAGTAATACTTTATTTGCATCTTCTATTATTAAACAAGTTTTAACTTAACTTATTAATTCTATTATTTTCATTTCTTTATTTTATACTAATTCTATACCAATTGCTATTATTTCTTATTCTTAATATGTTTATATATATGTTTTATATAATATTAAAAATCTTTCTTGTACTCATTTTCAAGAAAACAAATACTCTTAGATTATATTACAGAATTTTTTTAGAATATAACTTATCTATTATAGCTGTATTCATAAAATTATTGATATCAAATTATATCATTTTGCTCAAACTAAATCTTTATCTTAAAAACAAATAAAAATAGTCCATATATCCAAATTTATTTCTCTTAACAAAATTAAAAAAATAGAACTTTTTAAAGAAATTTTATCTAAATTTCTAAAAAAAAAAAACAAATCTTAATAACAAAAACATAATACTTTACAAGATCTTAACTGATTTAAATTATTTCTAGTTACAAAAAAAATAGAATCTAATTCAAAACTTAACACTCTATTCTTTTAATAATTATTTGATTTTCTTAAACCCAATTTAATTTTTTTTATATCTGAAAAAATTATTTATTCTGAAAATTCAAATATTAAATCTATTTTAGATACTTCTTTGATTACTTATTAAAAACTATGGCTAAATAAAAACCTAAATTCTTAGTAAATCTAGTTTACAAATTCAATTTATCAAGTAATACTCATATTTTAATTTCTACAAATATTTTAATTAATATCTTAAAACTTATACTTTCTAAATTCTTTATTATATTCTTTACAAAACTTAAATATAAAAAATTTTTTAATCTTATTATACTATTCCATTATATACATTTCAAAATTAACTTCAAGTTGTTATTAATCTTGTATGTCTACATCTCTTTCTTAACTCTATTTACAAAAAATTTATACAAAAAAATTTGCAAAAGACTTAAATCTTCAACTACTTTATCTTATATTATACTATAATATTAGTTACAATTTAATCAATAAAGCTCTTTTCCAAATACAAAATGATGATAAATTAAATATTAATATTTCTTTTAATATTAGTACAGAAAAATTTAAAAACTTTTTTCAAATATCTTTTCTTAAACTACATAAAACAATTCTTGAAAATTGGTTTAATACATTCTTTGAATTTTATAAATTTTACTTTTCTAATATTATTAAAACCAAAGTTCTTAATTTTCTCAAATATCAAACTGCAACCAAATATGCTAAAGAGCATAAAAAGCTACTATCTTAATCTTTTATTATTAAATCTATCATATTTCTTTAAGAGCATACTCTACTAGTTAGAAAACTTGCACTTTTTTATGTTTATATTTGCAAAACTCTAATAAACACAAATATATAGTCTTTCATCTAATACTGAACACTATTTTTAAAATCTCTTTATATATTACTTTGATCAATTTTTTAAAAAATCTTTGCACCTGTTTCTGATAAATTAAACTTATCTACTAAATCTAATCAACCAGTATGAACTTATCCTACTTTAGATTTCTCAATCTTTTGCAAAAATAATGAACATTCAGCTTTATTCAAAATTTTAATTTTAATTAAACTTTTTTCATGAACTTGCTAATTCTACTAAAAAACAATTTATGGAAATTAACAAAACAGATCATAATATAAATCATTAAATCTACTACTTCTATGAATATTTTAAAGCTTTTTTTTAAACAGCAGATTAAAATAATAAAATCTTTAATTTAATTTATAACCAAACTATCAAAAAAACTACAAACCAAATTATAGATATATATTTTCTAGCCAGAGTTATTATCTACTTTAAAATACTTAAAATAGTAATACAAATTTCTCTATCTTTTTTATCTAAAAAAATATAATAAAGACTATTACCATAAACTAAATCTCTTATTATTAAGAATTTTAAATACATTACTTCAAAAAAATTAATGATTATATTCTGCCATTCTAAAATTATAATATATTCTACAAATAGTAGGCCATTTTCAGAGAAGAATAATTTAAGTAGACAGGCAGTAAAGCCTATTTATATAAAAAACTAGATTAATAATAATTAGATCCAATGTACTAATAAGACTACAGTATCTTTTATAGCTATATGAGTCAAGCTTAAAATGATAAGCAACTTTGCAGAAACATCTCATTATTTCTTGAATTTTAACTCTTTACCTAATTTCAAGAACCTTCTCTGCTATAATATCTTTTTAATTAATCATAATATTCTAACCTTACCATCTAAACAAATATTACTATCTTTTATCCAACATCTAAAAAATAAGTTTTTTAATAAATCTTTTAAAATTTTATTAATAATACACTTACTGAAACATATGTTTATAAAAATCTAAAACATAAACTTCTATCTAAATACATATTTCTTCTATGTTCACATTATTATCTATACAATAACCTTTCTATTAAATTATATTACCAATACTCAATTCCTTATATTATCTTAGACAGTATTTTTTTAATACATATAATAATAATAATTCAAATTTTACTTTTCTTAATTCATATAACATTTTTTTTTTTTGCTTTTATAAAAACTGATATCTATCAGCAGCTATCATCTTTATTGTGTATTTTAATTATACATTAATTGTATAACTTGTACAATATGAGTATACAACTAGTTACTCATACAACTTTTAGTTATCTATTTTAAGTAGTCTGTCTAAAGGTTTTATACTAGTTGCTATATCTATAATCTACTAAAAGATTATCTATTTAAACACTCTGATCTTTTATACTTACATTAGTCATATAGCTTTAAGGCTTCTATACATCTTGGTGCTGTCTAATTTGACATGTGACCTCTCTTGTTGTACATCTGTTAGGCCATTATACATTTCAGAGCACATCATCTAACTGTAAGGTCCAGGGTGCTTCTTGTTAACTAATTTACCCACTTTTATTATAGAACATTAACAGAATATGCTCTTGCAAAGTTTATTCAAACCCCAGTACCAACTTCACAGCATATCTCTAATACTTATTATATACCCTTGCTTTAATCTTAGACTTCTAATTCAGATAGCCTAGTAGGATGTAACCTGTTCTGATATCAAGTTCAGCCTAATATCCTTTTCCTCTAGTCTGATTTCCAGCAGCCTAGTTGGTAGTACTCCTTATCTAGAAGTTCTTGCTTGCCTGATTTCTCTACATTGATATCAATTTCCTAGGTCTAGCTTTTATAGTAATACTGTCAAATATCTGTATTACCTTTTTACTCAGGTCTTCCTAAGTGGCTCTGGTTTCTCCAGTTCTATGGATTTATATAACCGAAGGACTTATCTTGAGTTTGCACCACTCTGTAATGGTTTGCATCTCTCTGTATAACCAAGATTACACAGATGCCTCTGATTTTCCAGTCATGCTGGTGTGACTATAGTTACAGGTATCCTATCCCAACTGATCGACAAAATGCTATTACATAGGTGATTATCTAAATTTTACATTTATAGGTTTTGAACTCACAACTTACCATTTGGAGAGTTAACAACATGACCACTTTATTAGGTTGCTACACATCCTTAATTCGCATAACTTTAATTCTACAACTACTAATTTTTTACAAACAACTCTTTTATATATTATTTTAATTCTTATAAAAATTAGTTCTCTAAATATTAATAATTTATTTTATTATTTAAAAAAACTCTCTTATTGATATTATTAACTAACATAATTTTGATATCTTTGAACTATCAGAAACACATCTAACTTTAAAAAAAAATATATATATTAACAAAGACTTTTAAAACTATAACAGGTTCTAAAGTTTTATAAAAATTTTTATCAAACAAATATTAGAACTTTTATATATAACAGAATTTCCAAATATATAACTAGGATACACAACTATAATGGCTATATAATTGGTTTCAACCTGTATTTCATATACAATTCTATTCACATTCTCTAAATTTATCTTTAAACTACAAAGAAAAAACAACTATTTTCTGAAATCTAAGAACAAATTATTCAATTTTACAATAACTTTAACTATTAACTAATAATACTTGATGATTTTAATAGAGTTTCTAATTTATGCTTAAATAGAAATATTTCTAAAAATACTTCTATTCCAGAATCTCAAATCTTTAAATATCTAATTAATTATTAAGTTAAAGATATATATTGACTTTTTTTTTCTTTAATTCATAACTTTACTTTTACTCACTCAATCTCAAGCAGTAGAATTGATCAAATATAAACAAATCTAAGCATATCTCAAATTGATTATACTGATATTCTTGAAGATATCTTATCTAAATTTGATTATATAATTATTATTCTTGATATCTTTATAACTATTAGTAAAATAAAATCTACCAAACAACATAGAAGAAAAAACTTTTTTGAAAAAACTGTTCTAAGAAAAATCTTAAAAATTATTCAAACTAAATATCACAAAGTCTTTAACAACTTTAAACTAAGATATCAAATATTACTAATCAAAATAAACTTAATTTAGTTTAGAACAAAATACTTAAAGTAGTTTTCAAAGCTGCTACTAAAAATATTTCTTATAAAAAAATTAAAACAATTTATGAAATCAAATCTTATAAACTACTTAAATATTATTCATTCTACTATAAATACAAACAAATACAATACCTTAAAAATTATCCACAATCTCCTAATCATTATAACCTTCTTCATAAATATAATATTAAATATCCTAACAATCTTATTATTCATTCTCAAACTTCTAATAATCTTAATCTACTATTAAATAATAATTTATTCAAATTAAATTAGTACTTAACATTTACTACTAACAACAAACCCAAAAAGAAATCAACAAAAAATTGAAGATCATAGTTAATTTTTTTACTTACAACCAAAAAAATTCTTTAAAAATATTCTTGAAAAATATAATAGTATACATATTAACAAATTACTAAACCATAACATCTTATTAACAGAAGAAGATCAAATTAATCAAGTTATTTATACTTATTTTCTAAATACTTTAATAAAAAACCTTTTTAACAAATTCAATCCAATTTTGAATATTATAAACTTTAAAATTCTTATTCTAAATTTGACTACATTATTAGAACTTATTTACTAATATCTTTGATGATGAATAGCAAAATATTATTTAAAATCTTCCTCTTCAAAAAGCCACTAGACCTCTTGAAACCAACTATGAAAACATTAAATATGTTAGTTTTTTTGGCTAAATCTTTCTCAAACTATTTATTAACAAATACTTCCAACTTTAAAAAATTCCATTAAATTAGAAAATATCTAGCATTTTTCTTATTTCAAAAAAATCTTCATAAGACTTTATATTTAATTAAATTTGCTCTATCTCAATTATAAAACCTATAAAAAAATGTTTTACAAAACCTTTTATATAAAGACTTTTTTTTTTTTGGTATTAAGGTAAGGCCTTGCTTATATCTTTATTGGTAATTTTTAAAGCTAGTAACTTCATGGAGTTACTATGTACAAAAATATTTCTATATAAATGCTATAGCCAAGACTAACACTTGCAGTTAAGACTAACCATTAAACTGAAAACTATATATAACTAGCTTAAGTATAGAAAGAAGAAAACTATATTTAAGAGTAAAGCTCAGACATATTTATCTGTGACCTAAACCTACTAGAGTAATCAAGTCTTACCTAGATTTGAATAGTTAAAATATGGTTAAATAAAATATTGTATTTGATCCAGAGAATAGTTCATATATTAATTTTTCTGATAGCATAACCTAGGAGTGGGCATGTATTAGAGTTTGAATATACTTGGTCAGGTAGTTCACATATACATGAGTATGTATATGTTTGGTAGTTGTATTTAGTTTGTCTATTATGATTAGTTTGAATTAGGTATTTGGAAAAAGGAGGTTTAAAACCTTGTTGTTTTTTCCAATTTGCAAAATTTATGCAATATGGTTTTCAGAGTAGTTCATAGCATAGCTTGTTGATTTCAAGTAGTATTTTAATAATTGTTTGTGATGCTAATTTGTAAGGAATGTTAAGGTTTTAAATTGTTTGAATTAGAGATTTGGGTATAAGTTCTTTAAGAATAATATCAAGATAAAATGAGTTATCATTGAATGGTATCTGGTGAAAGGTTTCATGATTTTGAATTTTTTGAATAAGATCTTTTTGCTAAAGTTTAGAGTATTCTAGGTTGCTTTGACTAATATGTTTGGAGATAGTATCTTAAATAATACTAATAAGTAGTGTTGGATTAAAACATGTCTACTAATGTATTGAGAAGCCAGGTAAGTTGCAATAGAAGCAGTTTGTATTATAGAAAGTATGTGGATATATTTTATGACATAAAAAGTGTGTGTGTAATTCATTTAATAGAATTTTGATTTTAAAGAATTTGAAATAATTAAGTTTAAAGTTGGTTATATTATGTGTTAGTTTTTGATTATAGTTAAAGTATAGCTAAGTGAACCTCCAATCTATTACAAAAATAAGTTGGTTCCATTCTTGGTTTTATTTTTGAGATAACCACATTGCCAAAATATAGGCTTTGCAAATATTTTTGATAAATGTTCTTATAAGGTATTCTATAAAGTATTGGTCCTAGTATAGTATGTAATATAGGTTGTAAATATTAGTATAATTGAAGTATAAATTAGAAGAGAGATTATGTTGCTTAGCAAGAAAGTTAGTGAGATTGTTTAAATAATTGTCAGTATAAGCTTGAACTTTATAGAAGTTAATTTGAAGATTGTATAATTTAATGATATTCAATAAAGTATGCTATATAGACCATGTGTTAAATTTAAAAAGTTTGTTAGAATTGGAAATGTATTATAGATGTTGGTATATTTAGTGATGATAGATTGGGAATTTGTAAAAATGTTGACTATTGTATTTCAGAATATAGTAGAAATAGTTGAGAGAATAGTCATCAGCTCTGCTTTGTAGAATGATGGCCAGAAGTTGATTTTGATAGAGAATTTGTGAATAATTTGATTATTGTTATTAACCTGAACCCAGCCAATGCCTATTGTATATTGGTCAGCTCCAATATTGATTACTGAACCATCAGTATAAAAGTTTAATTGTTGTTGAGAGCTATTAAGGATTGAATATTGTTCAAGTGTGTTTGCTGCTTTACTAGTTTTGAATATTTCAAAGATGTAAGAGTTAGGAATTAGAATTGTTAATACTGGAAGAATTGATAATAGATGTTTAATAGCTGTTGAATGAATAAGGTCAATGTAGTTGGCATTGAAGTTCATTGAGTTAGAATTGACTCTTCCTAAAAATTAGGAAGAGATAGTTGCTGATATATTGATTGTACATAAATTCTGAATTCTGTTAGAGTTTAAATAACAACCTAAACAAGGTAAGCTTTAGGTTGGTAAAAGGGATAGTAACCAGAATGATTTATGTTAATATTTGTTTCCAGTATATAATAGATATTTGATTAATATTTTTTAAATGTCTGCAGATTTGCTAATAATAATCTCATTGTCAATGTATATAAGTAACCAAGGTTTAGATTTTTTAGAAATATGTTATGAGCTGTATGTGAATGGATTATATTCTGGTTGTTGATAGTATGAAAGAAGGATTCTGAAGCTATTATAGGCCATTATATTTTTTCTAGAAAAGTAAACCATAATGGTTTTTAATCTTTAGGTAGATATAACAATCATGGTAAAAGATGATTCCATTTTAATAAAGTGGTGTTGTCAGCTATACAAAGCTGTTCAAGGTATAGAATGTTAAGGTTTTTGATTTGTTTTTTGAAGCTAATGTATTGAGGATATTGAGATAAAATTGATTCTATCAATTGAAGATTATATAATATAGTGTTTGGCTATGAAATATTGGAATTAGCTGTTATAGATATGTTTAGATGTTTCAGTAATTGAATAATTTTGAAATTTAGTATATATTTATTTGAACTATCGATAATGGGATTGGGGTGTTAAAGTATATTAATAGTTGACTATAGTTTGTTTCAAAGTTGTTATAGTCTTATTTGTGTTGAAGTTTCTAGTAAGTTAGAATTATTAAGTTGTAATAAAAAGTTAAATAATATGATGTTGGAGTTGGATGTTCTATATATTATAAACATTATATAAGTATGGATTAAGCATAATACTATTGGAGATTGAGCATGCTAGATGAAATTTGTGTTTGGCTATTGTTAAGTATTTGGCAAGAATGTTGTTGTATGTGGAGTGAGACATAATAATATTGTATAATCTATATTCGAGTGTAGGTAAAATAACTGTATTGATTATATAGATGATTTGTTTATCTGTAATTTTCTTTGTACTAGCAATGTTTGTAATTTGAAGAGTTTCTTTTCAGATAATTTTAATTTGTTCAGTATATTTATTGTTAAGTAAAACCAACAACCTAAGAACTTAAATGGTTGGCTAGCAAATATGGATTCTAAGATATAGTTGAAAAATTGAATATTAGATGTAGATGAGTTAGAAATAAAGACATATTTGGTAGTATTAATCTGAATGTTGGCTATTTGATAGAAAGATGAAACAATTTGGGTAATTTGTTCTAATTCTTGTTTTGTTTTTGCTATTTAAAGTGTATCATCTATATAAGCTAATACTGATGTAGATGCATGAAGGCTTTGAAATCTAGTAGTTAAAAGTAAATTTTCCAAGTTGTAGATAATAAGTAACCATTATATTGTAATGCAATTTTATGGATAAGTGGCTCATAATAAATGCACCAGAATAGTGAAATTATTGTTTCTCTCTGGTTTATTCCATTTTTAACTGTATATGGGTTAGATAGGCCAAGGTTGGTGATTCTCTATTTTGACAGTCTGTTAATAAATTAGTAAATATGTTAAACTAGCTTAGAAGGCATGTTAATGTGAATTAGTGCCTTTTCAAACATATTCAGATTAACTAAGTCATATGCTTTGCTTATATCTTAAGATATAAGCCAAAGCTGTTTGGTGTTGCAAGATGCATTTTTGATAATATTATTTAGGATATATATAAGTATAGATGTGCTATTGCCTGACAGAGCAATATAATTATAAGATGAGAAGATCTTATATTTAGTGAATACTTGATTTAGACAATTTGTAAGAAGTTTTGTATATAGTTTTTTGGCATGTTCAAGAAAGCTAATAGGTCTGATATTGATTAAGTTGCAGTTGAAAATAGGATTTTAGAAATTGGGAAAATTCTACCCTTTTTCCATTGCTTGATGATTTGGTTTAGGGTGATACATCTATTTAGAAGAGCTGTGATTGCTTGGAGAAAGAGTATGTTTGCATGTTTTAATATTTCATAACTAATGCCAGAGAGCCATTTATATAAAGACTTAATAACATCATTAATACTAATAATCTTATCTCTAATCTTAACTTTGCAGCTACTAAAAACTCATTAACACATATTCCAATTTAAATCTTTAATAATACTATTAAATATTATAAACTTTTTAACAAATAAGCATAAATAATTTTTTAAGATATGTCTAAAGCCTTTGATAAAATCAATATATTTTGACTTTAAGATACTTGTAAAAGAATTGGCATTCCTTTACAAGGAATTCAACTTATTACTGAACTTTATACAAACTAATAAGCAAGAATTATTATTACATATGACCTTATATTACTTGTTATATTAAATTAAAAATTGAACAAGATAAAACTTATTTACTCTTATTTTCAAAATTCTATTATGATCCTATTTTTATCTTTATCTATAATAAATATAACAACTACTTACTTAAAATTATCACCTCTTTACCTCTTAATATCATTTCAAATATTCCATTATCTTCTATAATAATACCTTATATAGTCTTTATGAATAATACTGTTTGGCATAGTGAAAATCCTAAATCTTTTCAAAGTATTCTTAATGATATTCAAAAACTTTACAATTTAAATTAATTCAACTAAATCTGACCTTCTATATATTTCTCAAAATAAACTAAACTAAACTTTATTATACTAAATCTTTACTATAATAATCAAATAATATCTTTATATAAACCTCATGAAACTATATGATATCTTAGTATCTATTTTGATAAAAATAACTCAACTAAGCCAACATATAAGATACCTAAAATGAAATTAAAAACTTTTTTATTTTAATTAAATTTAAAAAACTCATATCTAAACAAATCTCTACTTTTTTTAATATAATAATATAGCTATTTTTAGAATATTTTTTACAAATTCTGTAAATTTTAAAAATACAACAAAACTCTTATGTCTATTTTTTATTACAACAATAAAAATACTTTATCTTGTAATAAATAGATCCAATATTCTTCTTACTAATTTATTATCATTTAAACTTCCAACTCTTTAACATCTAACTCAAAAAATAGCAATATCTACAATGGCACATATTTTTCATACTATTCATCTTTTCAAACATATTAGTGTAGTCAGAATTAAAAATTATCTAACTAAAATATAGCAACCCTTTTTTTTTCAAATACTGTTTCAAGTTTTATTGAAACAAAAACTATATATTTATCTTTCAATTTTTATTCTTAAATAATTTTAATATTTTTTTTCTTACTTAATAACTTACTAAATTTACTACCAATTAATATTTCTACATCTACAAAAATAATATATAATATTCTTTTATTTAGTATTTATTATTCTCTAATTAACAGTTTTCAAAATAATAACATACTTTTTATGTTATAACTTATCATAGCTGATAATTTATATATCCTATTATAAAACAATATATATATATATACCAAGAAATCCATTCATAGACCTACTCTATCTTGATTTACTAAACTTTCTAACCTTGTTCAAAAACAATACAATTTCTCAAATATTATTATATCTTAACTTATCAAATATTAATATCTTTACTAATTTCTTCAACATAATCATTTTTTATTACTTATTACTATTAAATAAATAGTCACTTGTTCTTAATAACTCATAAATTTTCTTTACAAAAAAATCACTTAACTTTATCTTTTTTTAAACCATTTTTCCTAGTTTAATATTTCTAATTTCTACTAACCCATCTACACCAATATTTTAAACCTTTATTAATATTTCTTATATTAAAACATTAAAAAAGAATAACAACTATTTATTCTATATTGATAATCATAAATTTTATATACTTATTAATATTCAACAACAAGTAATTTCAATCTCTATACTATCCTAAATACTATATATTGTAATGATACAGGTCAGAACTACCCTAGAATTCCCTATTCATAGGGTAGCCGATAGATAGTTCGCGTAACGTTGGACGTTACTACACTCGAAAGAGGCGTTGGATTTGGCGAGTGTAAGGTGGGTATTTATTATTACGTCCTATTCTATTCTACCTCTATCTTCTATGTTCTGTTCTCCTTTTTTACATTTCAAGCACATTACTTATATACTTTTTCCCTATCTGCTATATACACTATAT
>CAJVQA010004897.1:0-16898 GCA_910591915.1 Cetraspora pellucida
TGTTTACTTAAGAAAATATTTTTCTATTTTTAATTAAATAAAAAGTTACCAAAAGTTTTATATATAATTTGAAAATCATATACTCTACCCTTAAACAACTATAGAGATCACATTAACAAATTGTGCATAAAATATAAATTTACAGCTGTGATGAAATATAATGAAGATCGACAAGTCATGCTAGCAATTAATCACAACATCACATTGTTAGAAAGAAACATTGAAGCAGAAGGAAAAAACTTCAATATTACCACAGCAAAGAAGATCAAGATCGAAGGATACTGCCTGGGGTGGCCAGATATTACATGGCATGATGGTCATAAAATCTGTAGTAATTGGAATAAAAGAACCTGTGCAGAAGAAAGAGAATATGGCAGAGTTTATGCCTGTATTATATGCAGGAAGACAGGCCATAGTGAAAAGACCTGCTTTCACAAGAATAACAGATTTAAACAAAATGATTCAACGAAGAATAATCTACAAAATAATAAATAATAAAAAAAAAAAAAAAAAGGGGGAAGGAAGGAGTGAAGAGACAAAGATCAATAATATACATATTTGTATGAAATTAAAACGTATATAATAAACATTAAATAAGGGTAAAACATATAATATACTGCATGAATCTTTATAACATATACATATGAATAAATATACACATAAATATCATACATGTAAAAAAAAAAAAAAAAAAACTGTTGACTTACATACTAATGAGGTTTATATTTAATAGCAAAACCAGTAGAAAGAGGGAAACTATGCATGAGACATCTGGTACAGTTTAAAGCATCTTGAGTATTCATGACTGCATCACAAACAAAACTGTTACTGCAATCTGTAAACTCAACTATTGAGACATTACCACCAAAATGGAATCAATTCACACAAAAAGAAATAGAGATCACAGCACAGTTAGAACCAACAGTATTTAATATAATGACACTTATTAATAAGCTAGCATTCGAGAACCTTACACAAAAGCATCCAAATCACCTATTTATCCAGTATTTAATGAGAGGCTTAGAGTAAGGCTTCTGTTTTAATTTTTCTAATAAATACACAACAATGATTCAAGTGAATCTAAAGTCAATCGAGATAGAACCTACAGCTTTTAGAAGCTATATAAGTAAAAAAATAGCAGTTAGTCATATGTGTAGTCCATTTTCCTTAGAAAAGCCACCATGCAAGATGTTTCAAATCAACCCATGCAGCCTAGTCGAGAAAAAAGATATTAAGCCCCAAGCATACTGTGTAATTTCACATTTATCTTCTCTATTTGGAGCAAGTGTAAATGATGAGATAGATAAGATAGAATTCGCAACAAAATATGAAAATATAAACCATGCAGTAGAATGGATAATGCAATATAGGAGAGGCTGCATGCTATCAAAAGTGGATATTCAAGATGCTTATCACATATTACCAGTATATCCAGTAGACCAGGTCCTCCAAGGTTTACAATGCGATGAAAAAAAATATTTTGACAAAGCTCTAGCATTTGGAAACAGAGCATCAGGTAGCATTTTTGCCGATTTGCAGATGCTATTACATAGATTACTGTCCAACATAGAATCAGATCGATAATCCACTATGTAGATGATTTTTTAATTATCTCACAAGGTCTAGCAGAGCAAGAATTACACCAATTTTTTTGAATATTAGCAATAATGAATGTTCCGTATAAGCAATCAAAACTAGAAGGCCTGGGAACAGCACTTACATTTTTAGGAATATATATCAACACAATAGCATTGTTAGTGACAATATCAGAATTAAAAAAGACAAAGATACTGCAAATGCTATCAGAATAGAATAAAAAGAAGTGGTGTTATAAGAAAGAGCTACAGTCACTAGTTGGTTCACTCATGTGGTTGTGCCAAATCATACCCCAAGGCAGACCTTTTGTGCAATGCTTTATCAAGACTTTAGAAAGTTCTAATAACCTGAAGTATCATATCAAAATGACAAGTCAAACAAAAGCAAATATTATATGGTGGTTAAAAATATTGCCAGAATGGTTTGGCATGTATTTCTTAAAAGACAGAGCATAGCTGCAGCCTAATGTTCAAAACTTATTCACAGACACATCTAACCTGGGTGGTGGGGCAACTTATAATATGTACTTCACTACTTTTAACTGGTCGAGAGTGATAGACATTACCAAATACAATATCCAAATATATGAGCTTCTAACAACCCTCATCGCGATACTAACTTTTTTACCTTTATGAATACAAAAATGTTTTATAATTTGAATGGATAACTTGGCTAATGTGAAATCATTTTATGCAGGATATTGTAAAAACCCTCTATTAAATGACATAATTGCAGATATATATATGGCTCAGGTCCAAGGAAACTTTTCAATCAAAATAGAGCATATAAGTGGAAAAGATAATGTGGAAGCAGATTTGTTATCACACAATGGCCACAGGAAGTTTATGACATAGAACCCTCATGCATGCTACTTATAATCAGTAATCCCAAGCAATTATACTAACTTGATACTCACCATCCCATCACTTTTACAATAGGACCACGATATAATATAATACAACAAAGAGGAAGCAGACAACAACAACTAGCATTGAGACAAACAAACAAATATCCTATGACCATGACAACACTAAATGAGTAGGCAGAAAAAATCTTAGGCATATACGCTCCAATGTATAGAACATATGATGCAATAATAAAAAGGTATCACAGATTGGCAACAGAACAAGGATGGACAAACAGCAATGGAACAATATGGCCATATTAAAAGAAAATTTAATAAAGTTTATTGCTTACTTACACAAAAACATGACACCACAAACTATAACATCCTATTTATCTGCCCTTAAGCATTATCATACCATGAATCAGATCGAATGAGATGAAGTTTGATATGACCCTTTAGTAAATCAACTCTTGAAGACAATAGAAGGTGGTCACATGTTTCACCCAGTGCGCCAGAAAGAGCACATTACAAGAACACAGTTACAAAGATTGCGCAATGGCTTAAACTTTAGCAATATAGAAGGTATATTGTTTTGGTCAATAGCACTGATAGCATTTTATGGCCTGGCCCGGTTAGGAGAGTTACTATCACAGTGTTAGCAAGAAATGCATAAAATACCAAAGATACAAAGCATGAGATTTGATAAAGCTGGTAGTAATACTTTCACAATGATACAGTTACCCAGAACAAAGACCCATAAAATAACAGAACATCTGGTCTTAATTATCAATCTGACTAATAATGAATTATGTCCAATTTACACATTAAAAGCCTACATAATTTACAGAACAAAACCAACGTATACACAAGGGAAGGACACTTTATTCATAAAAGCCAATGGTGAACCAGCCACAAAGCATTGGTTCATAAACACACTTAAACTCCTCTTAATAGGAATGGATGTAGCAGGACACAGCTTCAGGGCAGATGGCACAACAGAGTTGGTTTTACACAAAGTACAACTGCCACTCATTCAGAAGATCAGCAGATAGTCATCTGATGCATTTTACAAATACATTCGGGCCCACCTAGCAACAATAGCTACTATTTTATCAAAAGCATATTCTGACTGACCAATCATCTATATATCTTTGGAATAGATCGGTCATCAGAATAATGACAAGGCAGTTCATCTGAAAAATAAAAAAAAAAAACATAAACATTATATATAGGCTTAGCACACATTCATAGCTCATCATCTTATAATTAATAAATGGCATCTTTGCAGACATCAACTGGTCAGTCGCAATTAGCTTCGAATGAAAATGACAGAATTCATGCACTCTTTTCTTTTATTTTGGAATAGTCAAATCCTGCCATTTTCATTGACAACTGTTTATTTCCATTTGTCAGCTGGCCTGCATTACGCAGGCAGGAAACCACTGGCTGTTACTGTGCCATGTCGCATTTGCTGCCCATGGGATACCAGGCGCAATCTAATTGCTACTTTTCCAGGTACATATCCTGTTTTCAGTTTATTTGTACATTGATAGCAACTGATGTATACATTCTGTAAATAAAAAATACATTCTGGAACATTACTCCGGATTTTTCCAAATATATCATGAGTGTGCAATGCTTTTCGTGACATATAATTAAGTGATCCATCATTATAACACCCAAACTTTACTTTAAAAGGTATGTACCACCCTGTATGCTTGGTTGGTTCACATAACTTATTTATTATTCGATGTTTAATATTTGTTTTTTTTGTGTATATATGCAACCTTACGAGTTTATTATCTAATTTTATTTAATATTTAGAAAAAAAGGACTTACAAATAAGCATGCACACTTGTAAAATCAAATATGTGTTAGCAAACAATGTTAATAATGTAATTTTTAAGCATAAATTTAGTGAGTTTATATGATTTTTAATTTTTCAATGCTAAATATTTGATATTTTACATTTTTTTTAGTGGATTTTTTAATATTTTAATGAGTTAATAACATTTGATACTTGATCAAATGAATTTATTGACCATCACATACTATACAATGAATTTAGTTTCTTATTGTGAAAACTTATTATTTTTTTATTGCAGCTTTTGTAATATGTCTAGTTTATAACTTGTTTTTTCATGTTTTATTATGCTTCTATCTGAATTACTTATTTTGGGTTATTTGTATTACTGTAATTAGGATTATTTTTGTTTGTTAAACTATTAATTTAGTTTTTATATGATAATTTACTATATTAATCTCTTAAAATTTTAGTTCTATTATGTCAAACTTTCTTATCTTTTTCTTAGCTAATTTAATATAACATTCTGGAGTTCCAGGTGTAAATTCTGGTTATAATCTAAAACAAATCTTTATTGCTAAATTATTATTAAATTCATAACTATTGAAAACTTCTTCTCCTATTAAGATTTTTCACATAATTATACCAAATGAATAGATATCTGCTGTTTAAGTAAATGGTTGCCTGATAAAACGTTTGGTAAAATATAAAGTAAAATTTCAACAATTTTGATATCATTTTTAGCAGGCAGTATAAGACCTAAATCTGTAATATATGTATTATTTAAATTATTTTATAAAATGTTATTACTATGCAAATCCTTATGAATATAATCTTGTGAATGAATAGCTTCAAGATCAGATATTATCCAACTTAATAACTTTAATTTCTTTTTTTATTTCATCTGTAATATTTTATAAAAATTATTATATAAAGAGTCTATTATTGCATATTTCAAAATAAGACTATAATTTTTAGAATTATATTTTGATAACTTAAAGCATCTTAAGAATGATGAATTTTTATATCTAATCTTACAAAATGTTTTTAACATTAAAAAAGAAAAATTAATTATATAATTTAAAAATTAAATAAATTCAATGAATTTATTTATCTTATTAAAAAAACTTTAATCATAAATTATTTAAATAAAATGAAAAATTAATAGAGGTCTTCTTATAATAAATTCTGTTAAATAGTCACAAATCCACCTTTTTCATCTCTTTAATATTTTTAAATTTATTATATGAGATTCATAATAATTGATACTTTTCATTATTAAATATTCTTTTAACATTATTATCTGTATCAGAATAAGATAATTTCTCTATTTTTGTCTAAATTAAGTTAAAATATTAAATATAAACATAAATAAAAAGAATAACCTACAAGATTATTATCTTGAAACTTGCTTATTTCTCTATTTTTAAATTATTAATATTATTTAATATAGTCATATTTTATTAATATCAATCTAGACTATAAATTAAATTTTTATAAATTTTATATACTAAAATTTCTTTATATATATCAAGTTTAATATAATTTTTTAATAATTAAAAAAAAACTCTTTTCTGTTCACATCAGATCAGAAAAGACGAATAAAAACAACAATCATAAACTTGACAAAAAGAAATCAAAACTTATCAAATAAGATACTAACAAGAACCAAAGCCCTTGTTCTAAGAAAAAAAAGCTTTCTTGAAGAGTGGAGCAACTGCCAACAGAAAAAACCTTCAAAATACAAAAACTTGACCTTGAAAGAGAAGAAAACACAAATGACTCTTTTATCAAACAAATGAATAACATAGATACTAATCACACTTTAACAGCTCAAAAAATGATAGAACCAACAAGAAATAAAGAGCTAGTATCAGTTGTAGTAGTTCAAAATGAAGAAAACTGGTTAGAAAACATGATACAAAATGAAAAAAGTGCTTGGGCTTTAGAAAACACATCTAAACATAGAAACAAAACAGGTAATTAAAATAAAAATAACAACAAAGATAGTTACATATCAGATACAATAGTTGAAACATGTGTTACTAAAAAATCACAGTCTGCAGGCAAAGTTACTCAAAGCTATGTCTCAGTAACCAAACAAGGCACAAACCTGACTGCTAAATTGAAAAAGTGAAAATCAACCTTTGTTGCCTTTTCACCTAGAAACCAAGTTAGATCTAAAAACAACAACACACTGATTATCGAAATTACTAGTCTTCATAGTTTTCTTAATGAAATTATGGTTTCTTTGCATGAAGAACTAGAAAAAGACATCGTAGCTGCCAAACAGCATTTTAGAAAGGGTCTGAGAACACATCTTGAAATTGTTTTCTTAAACCAAGACTGATTGGCATATTATGCTACTAAAGGAGTTAAAATCTTTAATGAAACTTACTATGGATATATTTCTACAAATGCATGCAAATCGTTTTTTCTAGTAAAAGTAAGAAACATCCCTTTAGGAACCAAAGAACAAGTTTCTATAATGGTTAAGGAAGCATTTGAAAATTTTAGAAAAATCATCTCGATTAAACTATTACTTATCGAAGGTACTCCTTATATGACAGACCAATGGATTGTTATCTTTGATAACACAGAAGACTCTGAGCTAGAGCAAAGACTCTTTTGCTTTACATTCATTGAAGACAACAGAGTTATAACTGAATAGAAGGAAGCACCAAAAGTATGCTACTTCTGTAATCAAACAGGTCATATTAAGAAAAACTGCTTGCAATTTCAAAAGGCAAAGAAATTAAGACAACACTTTTAAGAACTTAAAAACAAAAAAAAGAATCTAGTCAAGATTCCAGAGAAGATCATTACAGAAAATTTAATGGATACAAACAAAAGACATGCTACAACACAAGATACACCAGAGAATGATATTGCAGAGACAGCACTTAACCAAAAACAAGCAACTAAACCAGAAGAGAATCTTGTCATAAATAACATAAATGCTAAAACAGAACTATTTGCAAAAAATGAGCTTATCATAGATGATTGTCTTACCAACTCAGTCCTAGAGAACATGAACATGAATCAGGAAGATGATCATACAGTTAATTAGGAAAATACTGAAAATGCAGCATTCACACTAGTAGTAAGAAAAAGAAAAAAACACAAGGATGCAAAACCCTACAGCATGGCAAACAAAGAAAACCAGAATAATGAACCAAAACAAAGAGCTCAAGAAAGCTCTAAAAATCATTAATTCTTTTTATGAACAATACATCAATCAAAATTGCTACTTTAAATGTTAAATGCTTAAATAATCAGGACAAATAACTTAGAACATTAACATTGTTAAAATTATACAAACTAGATATCATTCTTTTACAGAAAACAAACATTTTTAATACTACAACATAGCAATTTTTGAAAGACTAATGGCTCTTTGATTCAATCTGAACAGGCAAAATAGCAATACTAGCAGGAAACAAGAAGATAAAGTTTCAGGATACCAAAAGATCTTATGAAGACAGAATTATCTTAACTTGTTTCATCTTCAAAAAATTATTCTTTTATATAATTAACATATATGCACCACCAAATGCTCTGAACAGAGTTGCATTCTTCGACAAATAGAATATAGACAAAAAACAAAACATGATTAACATTATAGCAAGAGACTTAAACACAAATTTAAATCCAGAAATAAATAGAAGAAGTCAAGCAACTGCTCAGAACAATCTCTTAAGACACTTGCTAAAAGAAATAACAAAGGACTAGATCAACTCAGCCTCTTTTTCTTCACAAAACCTCTTCTTTACTTTTCATCAAAAAACACATAATGATCAAATAATTGCTACTCAGTTAAATTATATATTCATAGATGAAAGCTACAATCACTTTAAATCAGAAACAAAAACTAAATTTGGCAACTCAGACCATCTTTTGGTTGAATGCACTCTAAATCTAAAACAGAACCCTAAGCACTTAGCTATCTGGAGATTTGATCCAAACTCTTTTAAAAACAGCCTACTAAAGAAAGAAGTACTTGAAGAATCCAGTGATTATTTTTCACTGTATGGACTGTGTGCAGCACACAGAATCAAAACTTTGTGCATACCTCCTTTCGAACAGATGTGCATATGCTGCACAGAAAAAATTAACATTTTGTAAGTAGTGTGCACAGTTGCTTATAGATTTTCTTTATTTGCCATACAGAAAAGTTTCCAAATTGTGCAGCATCCACACAGTAAAGTTTAACTAAAAAATAAACACTGAACATGACCTCTGCAACAAACTGAAATATGCACAAAATCTATATTAAATCGATTATAAAGGCCTTCAAGAAACCCAAAGCCCCAGAAGACAAAATAGAAAGACTAAACAAGAAAGTTAGTCAATTAAAAGAAACATTAGCAAAAACTCCTAGCAAGACACACCTTTTCTTAACATTGGACACATTGAATTTACAAATTCAAACTGAACTAGAAGAATTGGCAAACAGATAGCAATGCTGGTCCAAAACAAACTGGATAGAATTAGGAGAAAAATCTACTAAGTACTTCTATTCATGTTTCAAAAATAGAAGCTCACATTCAGCGACAACAGAAATACAGATACCCTCAACACAAAGACAACACAGTAATAAGGAAATTCTTAATTACATTAAGGAACAATATACTAAAATTTATAGCAAAAAAAACATCAATAATGAAATAGTAAAACAAATTACAAATAAGATTCCACAAATATCAACTCATATAAACAACAAGCTAACAGATCATATTACTCAAGAAGAAATCTCAACAGTCATTAAATCATTACCAAATAATAAATCTCCAGAGCTGGACAGTCTTACCTATGAGTTTTATAAACTCACAGAAGAACAGATTATACTAGTACTAGAAATAATTTTTAATCAGATATTAAACACAGAAACAATGCCCTTATCATGGTATAAAAATCTAATTATACTAATTTCAAAGAAATCAGAAGAGTTGCATAATATAAATAATTGGAGACCAATATCTTTAGTGAATTGCAATGCAAAGATTTTTATGAAAATCATGGCAATTAGGCTAAACAGTATCTGCAAAACAATAATACCCCAGCATTAACAAGGTTTTATTGCAAAAAGATTAATTACAGACTCAGCAATAGACATTCTTACAACTCTAAGAAACCAAAGTGATGATCTTAAAGAACATTGGATGCTTTTTGTAGATCAACAAAAAGCTTTTGATAGAATAAGTCATGAATTTTTGCAAATAGTACTAAAAAAAATGAATTTCAATGAAAGTTTCAGAGATCTGATAAAGAACCTATTTACTTGACAAAAAGCTCACATCTTGAACTCAGGAAACATTTCAAGCCCCTTCAGAGTAGAAAGAGGAGTTAGACAAGGAGATCCTCTCTCACCTTTGCTATATGTTCTCACATTTGAACCATTACTAAACTCAATAGACAACAAAATAACTGGAATCAAAATTGACAACCAGTCCTTCAAATGTGCAGCATAAGCAGATAACTAACAGTCAGCATTAGTTTATCTACAAACTGAACTACATTGCTAGATCTATTCAATAAATATAAAAAAGCCTCTAATGAAAAAATCAATAAGCTTAAAACAAACTTAATACCACTTACTAATCTGGCAAGAAGCATAGAACTTCCAGAGGAAACTTAATTCCAAAAATTAGAAAAGCAGAAGTATGTCAAAGTGCTAGACTATAGCATTACATCAGAAGGTACACCTAAAAAAAACCTATAGCAAGAAGCAACAAACAAACTTAAAACAAGTTTGAATAAATTGGCTGGCAGAAACCTATCACTAAAAGGAAAAATCATGTTAGCAAACTCATTACTGCTTTTTAAAATTTGGTATATCACCTACCTTATGCCACCAAACAAAAAACAAATAGCAGAAATCAACAGAATTATCATATTTTGGATCAAAAGCAACTCTAAAATGTTATCAAAATATTCTATTTTTCAACAGCCCTATGAATTAGGAGGACTACAAGCACCAATAATTGACAATATGCTAGAAGCTAGGCTAATTTTAGTCTGAACTAAACTAATCTCAAGTGACCTACTATGGGCTAAAATAGAAAGAAAACGAATAACTCTCCTACTTAGCCAAAAAAGAAATATTACAGCAAAAGAGGCTCTTTTTATACAGCCTATTAAGTCAAAAGCCTGGCCTATGGAATAGAAAACCTACTTGCTGGCATGGAAAAAAGTTAATGCAAAAATTTAGAACCCTATTAACCTAGAAATCAATAGAAAAAAAAATACCAAAAGTAACAGTTAAACTTATAGTTAAACTTTTAAGAAAACATGAAACCAACTCAACAAACCAAACTAATACTACAACACAACCTCAAAACTGAACTGGATTCTCTAAAAAGCAATCCTAAATAAAAAGAAGGACATACTTTGATGTTTTTTTCATAGAGCCTTACCTCTAGGATACAAACTTTGTCACTTCATATTAACAGACTTAGGTGAATGTTCATGGTGTTCAGACACTAAACAAACTATTAAACACTTGGCAGTAGAATGCAGAATCAGCAAGATGATCTGGACAGAAGCCTACAAATTCTTAAAAATCAGCCAAACAGAAGTTATCCCAGATTCAATAGATAAAATCTTCTTAAAAGAAATTTCAAAAAAGGCCAAAACATATAACATGATTCTGTAGTTACATACACAAGCTATCTATGAAATTTGGTGCTGTTATGCAGCATATAAGTGGGGCAAATTACAGTATCTAAAGTCAGCAATCGCTGCTATAGCAAGTAACAGAATCTTCAAAGAAATTGGTTTACTTCAGACCAAAACCTTAGTCAAACCAATTTATAAGAAAACCTATAAATATTTAGTTTAGAACCTCTAATGTGTAAATAATAATTTTGTAAATATATTTAATAATAAAAAGTGCCATATGTGCCCCATGGTGCTTCACCTGGGATAGTTAAAAAAAATATATATATATATAATTCTTTATTAAATATCACTATTAACATAAATTTAAACTAATCCAAATAGATTAATATTAATGAGAAACAACTGTATTTTTTATATAAAAATTAAAAAATATGTTCATATTTTAAACCAATATTCAGATTCCTTTAGGTCTTTTTTTGTTTTGATTTCATTTCAATAACAATAACCAATAAGACTTATTTCTTTAATATTACCTATTTTAGCTAATTTCAAGTATAATTCAAAAGCTTTTTCAAATTTATTCCAACTTCATCTTCATATTGATAACAATTTTCAATATTATTTGTTCTAATAGCATTTTCTATCTTTGCTAATATTTGAATATCTTATGTTTATCTATTTTAACTTCAATCTCATATTAATAAAAATAACCAAGCTTATTTATTTCTTTAATATAATCCATCTGTGCAAATTTTTGAATATAATTGTATGCTTTGTTTTGATCTTTTTTAATCTTAATTCCATCTTTATAATAACATCCAATATTATATATTTCTTTAATGTACCCCATATCTGCAGATTTTTAATTATAAATAAATGTCTTATGTTCATTTTTTTTAATTCTAATAACATTCAACACTTTATTCTATACATATACATCTTATTTTTTATTATAAAATACACTTATTAACTTTGTTAAATTATACAATATTTATATTATATTTCACAAAATTACTTCTTATTAGAATAATCAATATAACAAGTTTGTAGACCAACTTGCATACAGTTATCACAATTTGTTATATCTTACCTTTATGTCTTATAATATTTACAATCTTATATATATTTTAAACTTTGAAAACTTTCTTTTAAAATTATCTATTTATTACAGTATCTGTACAATATATCATGCACATATTTTTGCATTATAGATTACACAAACCTATTTTTAAAAATAGCACAAAATTCTTAACCAAGTTAATTGGCAAGCTACTTAACTATACATTAACAACAATCAAAAATTTCAAACTTCTCATACAGCTTTCAGTTCTCTATTTTTAAATTCTTTAGAATTAAAATTCTACTAGAAGATCTTCTTACTTTATATATTTTATACAAATAATATCAAACATAATCATCTATCTGTTACCAATATTGTAAATTAGTTTTCACCTTTACTGGATAACTTGTTTATCTAATCAATTGCTATATAGTCTTATAGATATTTTATTACAACATATTTTAAATACTAAAACACTTGATACTATAATCAATTTATATAATTAAATTAAGCTGTTGAGTAGTATAACTATTTACAATATATCAGGTTTAGCTTTAATCTTTTCAACTTTAATAGGTCTAATATCAAATAAACTTATTAATATTATTGCAAATTTATTATTCAAAAACATAGCTACAATACTTATTATTAAGTTTTTATTTTATTTTTTTTTTTTTGTATTAAAGATTATATTTTATGATGAAACTTTATTAATTTTTATTGAAGTTAGTTATTACAACTATTTTATATAGAGATAAGAGTACAACCAATTATATGTACAACTTTTAGTTACTTATTTAAATAGTTTATTCTAGAGTTTTACACTAGATGCCATACTTATAACTTACTAGAAGATTATCTATTTAAACTCTCTGATCATCTGCCTTATCATGATATAACATTCACTAATATCCTATATATTCCTACTTGGTATATCATCTGAGCAGTATGGTATCTACTTTTTTTATACAAGTTTTCAGGTCATTATACATTTCAGAATATAATACTTGCCAGTAAGATATAGGGTACCTCTTTTGTTAACTATCTACCTACTTCACAGACCATTAATAAAGACTATCTTTGCAAAGTTCACCTAGATCCTAGTACTGACTTCACAGTATATCCCTAGTACTTTTAGTATACTTTTGCATTTGTTTTCAATTTCTAATTCAGATAGTTTAGAAGAATTGTGATCTGTTCTGAGTATATTGAGATCAGCTCAATATCCTTTTCTTTTAGTTCAAAATTCAGTGATTTAGTTGATAATACCTCTTACCTGAAGTTCTTATCTATTCAATTCTTCTATATTGGTATCTGGTTTCTAGATCTAGTCTTTACAGTAGTATTATTAAAGATTTATACTATTTTTCTACTTAGTATTTCTAAGTATTTTAGATTTGTACTGCCTGGTACTGGTTTGCATCCCTCTGTGTAGTTAAGGTTACACAGATATTTCATGACCTGTCAGTCATATTAGTGTAATCATAGTTATAGGTATCTTATCCCAACTGATTAACAGAATGCTGTTGTCATAATATCATCTATATATTACATAAGTAATTATTCAAATTTTTACTATTAGTAAGTTTTAAACTTATAACTTATCACTTAAAAGGTTGACAGCTTATTCACTTTACTAAGTTATCACACTTCTTCTTACTTTATCTTAAACAACAAATCTATTATAAAATTTGGATTTAATATTGTATCTCAAGATTTACAGCTAAAACTCCTAAATATGACATATTTTTAAATGCTGTCTTTCTTTTATTATATTCTTTTTTATTCAATTTTATTAGCTCAAAAATAAACTTTTGATATATCTAATAAATTAAATATCAAACTAATCCTCTATATATAATTACTAACACTCAAATCTAAGTAAGTCTTAATCATTCTGGTTGGTATAAAGCACAGATAAATTAGTCTATGCTTTTATTCTTTTTATAATATTTTAAAAACAGAATTGTATTTTATATAAAATATCAATTAAATATTCAATAAAAATAGAGACATGGCCTCATTATTAATATTAAAAAAAATAAAATAAAAAAAAACTTTTTATATGTTCTTTACTATTTTATGTTTATATAATCTAATATAAATTAAGATATCTTTATATATTTATTTTTTTTTTAAGGTAACCTTTTGGGTCTTTTAACTTTATTTAACAATGGTAAATGTAGTTCAGTGAATCACTATAGGAAAAGCATACAATTGGCTATATATATAACTTTTCTATATTATTTATTTAAGAAGTTCATCTAAAGGTTTTCTACCAATTGCTATACCTAATCTTCTGCTTAGGTGTTATTCTTTAAACCTTTTGAAACTACAAATCTGTTAACTTCACTAAGTCATATCTGATGCCTAAATCATCATTTCAACCTTAAGACTATTTTATTCTTAAGGTAAATCTTCCAGAGCCTTTTGTAACTATTTTTATAGCTAATCTAGATATTACTATAGCAGAACCAACATTTGCAATCAAGGCTTAACTATTAAACTGCTATGTCTTGTAGAGTTCACTTAGATCCTAGCATCTACTTCACAGTATAACTCTGGTACTTTAGTATACTTCTGCTTTTTTATCTATCTTTTTATCAAACTTTCAATTCAGATAGCCCATGTAGGACTATGATCAGTTTATTAATATATCAGGTTGGTCTAATATTCTTTTTCTTCAGTTTATTCTGGCAGCCTAGTTGGTAGTATTTTCAAGACTCCCAACCTGAAGGTTCTTGTCAGTTTAGCTACTATAACTGGGTATTATAACCTTGGTATTCATTTCTCCAAGCTAGTCTTTACAGTAGAGCCATCAAAGATTCAGCTACTTTTCTACTCAGATCTTTTCAAATAAACTTCTTATTATCTAATTTCAACAGATTTACATAACCACAAGAACTTATCTAGTGTTTGCACTACTTAATTTCTGATTTGCATTCCTTTATGTAACCACAGACCTTGTCCAAAAGGACAATGTTATATGACTGTTACAGAAATGTCCTATGACCTGCCAGTTATGCTGGTGTGACTGTTATTACAGATATTCTAATCTAATCATTAGTAACAATTGCTATAATACAAATATTATATAAATGATTATTCAAATTTTTGTCATTGATGGGATTTGAACACCCAACCTACTACTTGAAAGGTTAACAACCTGACCACTTCACTAGGTTACTACACTCTATTTTTATGTTTGTATAAATATTATATAAACTAAAAATTATAATAAAAATATAATATGTAAGAATATGATTCTTGTATAATAGTTAGGTTGTTATCTTTCAAGTAACAGGTCTAAAATTTAAATCTTATTTACAATAAAATATGGAAATTAATTTGTGTTATAAAAAAATTGTCTTCTGTCAATTAGTTGCATTAGAAAAATTTTTAAATAGTTACTAATTGATATATATTAAAAAAACTATATATATTAATTGAAATATAATGATATATATTGGCAGTGTAGTTATAAATCAATATATATCAAAATTGATATATATCAATAGATAGATATGTATTGATATTAACAAAAAATTAATTATTTAAATAGATACATATCATTATTTACAAAAAATTAATTATCTTCAAAATTATTTAAATCAATATATATTATAATTTATAAAAAATTGATTATCTTTGAAATTATTTAAAACAGTACTTATTCTTATTTACAAAAATTTAATTATCTTCAAAATTATATAAATCAATACTTATTATTATTAACAAAAAATCAATTATCTTTGATTTTATTTAAATTAATACATATATAGACTTAACATTATCTATCAAAATATAATATACATAATATACACTTTAAATATCAATATACTTTTAAATTAAAAAATAAAACTATTCAATAAATATTCATTTATTTTATTAAATCTTAGGATTATATATACTGTTCTATCAATACTATCTAATAATATACAATTATAATATTAAAGTAACTTTAATTTAGAAAATTTTTATAATTTCCCAACTTTTTTATACCAATGAACTAAGATGAACTCTAGTAGCTCTTGGTTTGTTTGATAAAATTTAAGTATAAGAAGTACTTTGAAATAATATTTATATCATTAATTTACTTTCAAAGTATCATTTGCTTATAATTATAATTTATTATTGTTAGACAAATTTTAATAAAAAAAATTGAATTGAGCAACTGTTTGATACATACCAAGCTATACTAATTTATTTCTTCATTATTTTCATAGCCACTAATCACAACATTTAAAAACATAGAACTTTTATAAAAATTAGCAATAGTATAAATTATGTCTATACTTTTTAATAAAGCTAAAGAAAATATCTGCATATAATTAAAATCATTAAGAGCCAAAATTGGTTTCTCTTTAAAAAATTCATCAAGACAGTTAAAAGGTTTTGAAACCTTTTAATTTGTAATGTGTCTAGAAGATTTTTGTTGTTTTTAAGAAAATTACTCAACTTATTTAAACTTAAAGTCCACATAGGGTTTCTAAATCCTTTTACTTGATGATATTTTTTTTTGGCTTTTTTTTAGTTAACTTCTACTGTATAATCTAATATAATAATTATTTACAGTTAAAATTATATTTTAACCAAATAATATATTGTAATATATAACAAAGTAATAACTTAATTACTAGATAATATATATATTTAAACATATTTGCTAATAAATATATTTAAATATATATATTATTTATTAATTAAGTTATTACTTTGCCATATATTACAATATATTATTTGGTTAAAATATAATTTAACTAGTGTATAGTAATATATAATAATTAGTTACTATATTTATAAACATACTGTTCTTAATATTTGTTTCATATAGTTTTTTTGTTTGACATGCAATAGGGTCATTTTACATAATTCTTATAAAGAGTTTTGTTTTTTTTTTTTTGGTATTAAGATGAGGCCTTGCTCATATCTTTATTAATAATTTTAACTGTATATTTTAGTACAGAAGT
>CAJVQA010004898.1:0-16897 GCA_910591915.1 Cetraspora pellucida
GCTGAGTCTTTTTTCTTAGAGTTCTCAATATAGTTTACTGCACCAGTTTTGTGTTTTTTGGCGTATTTATTTTAGCCATTTTTTGAAAAAAGTGATCAGCAGAAAGAGTTGTTATTGAAAATCGAGCAATTTAAATTTACATTCTAAATTCATATTATTATCTTATTGTAGTCATTTAGTTTAACAGCAATATAACCTTTGAAAGTAAATAAGTGATTTTAAAGAATTGTAAAACAATACAAATACAACATGAGAGGTTAAATTTGGTTTATTATTTTTACGTGCTCTAAATCTACACGATATTCAGTGCAATTGGAAGTCAATTTTTTAAATACATTAATATTCATACCCACCCTTTTTGATAATATATCTTTAGCAAATATAATGATTTAACATTATCCTTGTTAGCAAAATTTTACAACCATTTATTTATATGATAAAATTTTGTTTCTTATAATAATAAGCACCAAGTATCCAGCAGTAGCGCAATCATCACTTTGTCTTTAATAGTTTTTGATCTTTTCTTTTTTAACATTCTAACATTCTTCATAACATTTTCCAACAAAATATTTAGCCAAAGACAGCATACAGCATCTTAAAAAAAAATGAAAAACTATTTGCTTTGTTAATGTCAGTTATAACTCTAAAAAAACTAACATAATCGGACTTTTCTTTAAAAGTAATTATCAATACGCATATTTGTTTGAACAGTTATTAATCTAGTTATGTGCATACATATGGCACAAAGATAGTAAATGACTTAGCTATTTGATCAAAATTCAAATGACCCCAAGTCATAAAATAAAGACTAGATCATTTGGGTCATTAAGATCACTTCGGTCAGGTCATTTGCATATAGAATAAATTTATTGGCCGAATTGCCCTATGTATAAAATGTTATCGAACACTTACTTTCCTAATCAATAATCGTAGCTATATTAATACTAACACTAAGCCAACTACGTAATATTTATGCCTTAAGTCCAGAATATTCTGGAATTTGTAAACGAATCAACTTTTTTCACATTAAACATTTATACAAAAAAACTAATAAATTTGTTAAAATGCGAAAATGAAATAATCAAAAGATGCATGAAAATTTCAGAATCAATAAACTTTACTTAAGGCATAAATATTAATTGACTTAGTAAAATTTTAACTTTAATTAATAATAGTTGACGAAACTATGTGATGCTAATTGTCATATAATAAAACTTAATAAATATTAGATAAAATTTTAGGGTTTTATATTTTATACCATGTGGCAATTAGCATCACATGGTTCGTCAATCATCATTAACTTTAATATATAGTTATTATTTTTATAAAAATTAATTTGTGTTATTATTGGTTAAAAAATATTAGAATATTAATTAACATATATTAAATGACCCTCTAAGTCATTTCAGTTTTGAAATGACCTAATGACTAGTCATTTGTCATTTGGGTCATTTGGGTCATTTCAGGTCATTTACCATCCCTGGTGTTACAGCCTAAACCCTTTACCGAAGTCCGAAACGTTTCGGCTTTTGAGTTTCAGTTTCGCCCCAAATCTGAAACAGGGCGAAACTAGGCGAAACTTGATCAAAATTATTATGTAACACAGACTTCGATGCAATGATTTTTTAAAAGTCACGTGACCTCTGCATTTAAAATCGACCAATGTAATTTCTAAAAATCCCATTGGTCAATTTTAGGTGCGGCAGTCACGTGACTTTTGGAAATTCCATTGGTCAATTTTATGTATAGTAGTCACGTGACTTTTAGAAATTCCATTGGTCAAATTTACAGAAATTCTACAAACAGAGCTTAGGAACAGAAATGGACAGAACAAACTCATATGATATTATTAAAATTCCTCTTACCCTAATCAATAACTAACTATTCACGTGATTTGTTTTGTCCCTAAGCTCTGCAGAGCAGTGTTGGCATATGACCTATTATGACCGTTATGACCTTTATGACCATTATAGGTCATAAGGTCATAAAAATATGGGATATGAATTATGACCTAGGTCATAATCCTATCCAATAGAAATTGCGAATAATTAGCCAAAGAAGCTATACAATAAATTAATAAATTTCAATACTATTTAATGCAAATTTATTTTATATAGGGACTCATGCAAGTATTATACAGAATTTCATGAAACCATGCATAATTCAAGTTGGAATTAATAATATCATGCACGATCTTTATATGTGTGCATTATGTATGAAATATATATTTAAAAAATCAGACATAATACAAAAAATGTGGATCTTTAAAAATTTATTTCATTGCTTGTTATTGCTTTAACTTGCAAATTAGTAAATCGAACCATATAAAATCATTCCATTTAATAAAAATATGCTACCCCATAAATAATATTTATAATATATATTTAATTGATAATAATTGAATAAATTTTATAAGTATATATACATCAATAATTGAATAAATTTGTATAAAATTGTTAATAAATGCATTACATTCATCTTTTCTAACACCTTTACTAGACCTTTCATTTCAACAATAAATGTTCTGTTATTTGATTCTGATTCCACTAATGCTTTTAATTTTAACAATTAATAAGTACTTTACCTTGCCTAATTCCACTAGCAACTAATTAATAGATACTTTATATTCATTTTTTTTGACTTCGATTCCTTTTTCATAACATACACCAACCAAATTTGTTCCTATAGCATTACTCATTACAGCAAGTTTTTGATAGTAATTGAATGTCTTATGTTCATTTTTTTTAGCACTGATTCCATATTTATTTGCACTGCTTATGTTACTAGATAATTCGAAAATTAATAATTTTTTTTTGACCTAATTCCTAAATGTATTTAATTTTTCATTAGTGGTTCTTGTTATTTAATACACTTATATTCTCAACTCTAACTCCGTTAGCATTCTGAATTTTTGTAAATTAATGAATGCCTTATGCTTATCATTTCAACTTCAACTCCAGCATATTATTGAATGTCTAATGTTCCTTTTTTTTTAACATAAATATTTTGTTAATTAAAAGTAAATTCTGAATCGAAATATAGTGGCATTTCTAAAGAAGAAACAAAAAATAAATCTAAAGACCATTTGGCTGTTTCATTATTAGCAGGATGTTTTTCTCGTCCTCCTAAACTAAAATCTGCATCCCATTCACTTGACAATAAAATTTTATCGTCTTTGTTTTCAAATTGGTTTTCATGATCTCCAAGCTCAATCCATTCGTTAACTAGGTTTTTCCATCTTTGTTCCTCTTCTGCAACTGATTCTTTATTTTTTTCAAGACTTTGGTTTGTCCAATTTGATCTGGTAGCTTTATCTTTCCCAACAACACCATCGTCACTCACTTGATAATCCAAATCAGTGATGACTAATTCTTCAACACCTTCATCACCTTCATCTGATAATATAGGTGCTGTGACATGTAGTCTGCGAATTTGATTATCATATTTTTTTGCATTCTTTACTTTACAAGACCAAAGGATATCACCATGAATTTGGCTCATTGCCAAGACTTTACTTTGCTATAATATTGCATAAAAATATCAATCAAGACTAGTTAATTATATAAAAATAAATTGATGATAAACAAACCTATAATCGGGCTTTGTGATTAGTATGTAATAATCCTATGGAAGACCACAAACGTTCTACAGATGCAGAATTAATGCAAATTTCGTGAATGCGGATTGCTGCTCATGCTAATTCTGGACCTACTCCTTTGGTTGATTCCCAAAAATCTGCCAAATTTCTCTTAAATTGTTTAAATAATTCTATATCATATGAATTAATTTCCCATTTGTATTTTATTAATTCAGCTAAGATGGATACAGGTTTACAATTAAACCATGTCTCATAATAATATTTAAGCTATTGCCTGATATGTGTCCAGAATAGATTAGCAACTATGCTATTAAATTTGGTAAGTTTGTATTCAGGATGTAGTGCAAAAGAAAGAATTATTAAAGGTTGCTTCCACTCATTCCAACATGATTCGATACATGCTCTCATATTTGTTTTGAACTCAAAATCATCATGACATTCAAATATTTTCATCATATATTCAAAACAATGAAGAACTTCATATAATCGAGCTGTGTCTTTTTGTAATTTATTCAAAAAGCTACAAAGAGGATATAAAAGTTCTTAAAGATTGGCTAAGCTTATCCAAAACTGAGTATCATTTATAATATCAGCAATGTCATCAGGAAGTTTTCGGGTACCATTACACAAGGTTGTTCGATTATTAGCTGGCTCAGACAGGATACCATCTGTTCATATTACATTGCTATGATGGTTATTAAACTTGGAGGAGAGAAACTAGTAAAAAAGAATAATCAGGTTGAATTAAAATACTGATTTATAATTATTTGCAAAACAAATTGTATTTTATACTTTAAGTGCGGATTTTGATTTGGAAATAGAATGAAAACAAAAATAGTACGAGTTCCATCTTGTATCTCTGGGCACAATTAATGCAATACATTTGTTATAAATACGCATTTGTTCATCTCTAAGATTGTCTGTAAAAAAAGGTGACTTGTGGAAAAAACACACGATTCTTATTGCTTCCTTGGATGTTCTTTAATATTGACTCGATTCTTTAAAAACCTCTCCAAATATTAAATTCATTTGGTGAGCCATACATGGCAAAAAAACCTTCGAAGAATACTTTCTTCATAATAGCCGGCTACAAAAGTAAAATAATAATAAATAAAATGATGCTTAAAAAAAAAAACAATAACAATAATTATTTATCACATGGCTGCATATTTACCAGTAGAATCTGAAACAAATGCTTTGATAATTATTCGTTTCTCTTCAGTTTCAATCATTAATTGTTCAATGTGATTGATTACATTTTGAGTTTGTGATCTTTCAGAGCTAATATCATGTGCACCCCATATTAAAGGTTGTCCATTTGTAGTTATAAAAACAACACCCTAAATATGTTCTTGTTTTATATTTGTCCAGGTGGCAAATGTTGCAGTTATCCTATTTGCATCATTCTGTGCAGTTTTAATTATATTTTCTTGTAATAATTGTGCACTTTTCATTAATACTTTGCCACCTATAACTTTGCACTTGGGCAATTTAAGTCCTGGTACTAAAAACTCAAAAACTGCAATAGTATCTTCATTCTTAACAAATGTAAAAGGTAATGCATTAAAAACAATCATTCTTAAAAGTAATTGTTCAAACCGTGATTGATCATTAACTGAAAAAGGTCTACAAAGAAAATTTGAAATTGCAGACTGTCGACTATTGATAGATGAGTGGCTTGAAACAGTTGAAATGACCAAATCAGCATGTAAATTTATAAACTTATTAGTTTCAGATTCCTTATTTACATTGAATGCCGTAATATAAATATAGATAACACTATTCAAACCTAGATCATAACTTCATGTATTACATACCATCAGTGTCTTTGTCTTTTTTTCGTCTTTTTTTCTTTTTATTTTCCGGAACTGGTAAAGCTAAAATTTTTTGCACTTCCTTTTCAGTATTAGCTTCATAAAAGGCTTCGCACTTCGATAGATGACTGCAGCATAAACATGCCCTGTTAACTATGCAACATTCTGATTTTAATTGAGCTATTCCTAATCCATCATATTTTCTTATATACCAGTTACATACAGTGAGAACATTTGTAGGATTATTTGGGTTTTTGATTAGAGTAAAAGAACTTCTAAAATTATGAGAAGGAGGAGGCATAGTAATGAATTTAAAAAAAACAATTTTTCATGAATTTCTTATCATGGGCTAACAAACGTTCTATTTGCTTTATTAATCATACAAATTATTATCGATCGTTATACAAAAAAAAAGTATAAAACTGGAATTGACTAAAGTTTTGATATAGAGAAGTCGAGCTCAAAACCAGTTTAGAATTCTTTTGATATCTTAATACAGCAACTTTTAAAAAACTTGATTAATAAACCCGATTGTGTTTTATCATTATCATTATTGCCATTTGATCCTAGATATTAAAGGAAGAATTAAAAATTTGTCTTAAAGTTGTAGACCAATACAGTATATAAGCATTGGTAATATTTAAAAATGATTAACTAAAGGCTTACAAACAAAATCCAAATTAAATCAACCAGAACTAACATTGTAAAATGTTACTTTGTACCGCAACAACAAAGTACAGAGATTTTATTCGCAAATAATTAGCTAAACCAAGTCTAGCTATACTTTAATATAGTTTGAAAACATGGTCGTAGATAATAATTCAACTTCTTGTATTGCGATTCTGTTACACATGTGTGCAATTTTAATTGGTTAAATGTTATGACTAGGTTATGACCTATTAATTTAGTCATATGACCTGGGTCATAATAGTCATATGACCACTGGTCATAACGTTATGACCTTATGACTTTATGACCTATGGTCATATGACCATATGACCAAGGTCATATCAACATTTTGTTATGACTTATGTCATATTCCATTACTGCCTATATGGAACAACCGCCGTTTTATTATCATATAATAAGTAACTTGTATCAAAATTTTATTTTCCGTTTATAAATGTAAAAAATGATATATTTTTCTCGTACGTACTGTTATATCTTGTTTCTTGTGTTCCCGACTACGGATAGAATCACGTGTACGGCACGTCACGAACGCCAAGAACGCTTGAGTTCTAATACCGTCTTCCCATTTTATATTTTATAGCGTATTACATATACTATATCGTGTATAATGGAATAGATATTGCTATAATTAATAGATGTAATATTAAAAACTTGTGTTCAGATAAATTGTATAAGGCGGTCCCTTGGGAATCGTCGTTCTCCATTCAATACAATATAATAAAAGAGTAATCGTGTCTTCATACACGAATAACTCAACTAAACCACACCTAATCAATACGACTACTTGTATCTTCATATACATTTAGCTGTTTGTCTCTTTCGTAATCGCAAATCACTGTAAAACCTTTCATTATTGTTAGTCTTTATTCTCGTATAGAGGACGGCAAAAAACATTTGTTTATTATCGTCCCGAGTTATACCGAACTCATTTAAGAGGTAGTTTGAGTGTAACAGTACGTATACCGTAATTTTAACCAATTAACAAGATGGACAATAAATAATACGAATCTAGTGGTCATACTACGTTCCCGGTTTAAGCGCACAGATACTATTTATGTAACAACACCAATCGTCAATATAATTTTTTGAAATTCATTACGATAAAAACTTAAAAATATTCATTTACAGATTTTCGCTTAAACATACTGTATAACAATAAATTTTTTTTGAAATAAAACAAAGAGAGCGTAAAACAACAGAAAAAAGAGTTTTTCTGATTTTATATATATTTGATTACAAAGGTTGGAACCGTTTAACTATTTAAAATCTGTTCCGTAATTTCGAGCCGAATTATGTTAGTTATGGGATAGAATTATTTTAATGCTGGCTGAATTAAACGGTTTAACGATTAGAAAAATTTTAGCCATATTTGATTGGTTTATTTATTTATTACTAGTACACATCATTTATCTTTTTTAATTTAATATATGGGGTTGAGTAAATAGAAACTAAGCAAATATTTTTTATTAAGTTGTTTTTAAAACTTTAAACAAGAATAACTTAACAAACACTTAATTAAATTGATTAAAAAATTCTTTTAAATTAATTCTACAAGGTTATAAAAAATTTTATTAAATCTGATAAGTTCTTGTTAAATTACTCTTGCTCAAAATTGCAAAAAAAAATTATTATAAAACATTTGCTTGATTTCTATCGACACACCCCATATAGTCTCTAGTTCAATGTACCAATTCTTCGCAATAAAGATGTATGTATGCTACTTCCGTATTAGCAGTTGTTAAGATATCTAAACAAAAACAAAAATACTCAACGACTCTATCAAGAATATGAAATCAAAATAAAATAACTTGCCGATTACGCAAATACATCTCCTACATAGATTTGTGATTATATGGGAGTGCGACTGTATATGATTAGACATTAGTATCACATAAAAGAAATCAAGACTTAGATAATCAATTAAGACCATAAATTAATTATATAAAAGATTTTAAAGTTATAAGCATACGTAGTCCCTTAGATGTGTAATTATTTTTGTCACCGCTGTATTATTCCCCTTATAGGTGCAGAAATATTTATGTCCCATTTCTGCATTGTAAAGACATGTCGATGTCGTGCTTGACGTTAGAATCTGCCTGAGTTGTAACTTCAAGCATTTAAACTTGCTCTAATTTCGGTCAGTGCAACTTCAAGCAGACGCCAATTTCAAGGGAAAGCCTAATTTCTCCTATGACTGATTGGACAAAAAAACTTTTTGCTATCAAGATCCGGTGTAACATAAAAATGAAATTTTACATCCCTAAATGAAACTGCCTTAATAAAATATATTTCTTGCAAATTTTAATAGTATTTATATTTTTTTTGAATTAATACCACAATTAACAATATTTTAATATAGTATTTACCGTATTTTTGTTTTTCTTCAGTTATGATTTCAGATCAGAATTTGTAATCAATTTCTTCCAATCAAAAACAGTACTTCTAAGCGTCCGATAGGAACTAGGCTAAGCGTCCGATAGGGACTAGGGGAGAAAATTAGTAAATCCAATTTCAAGCATGACATCAACGCGTCTTACAATGGAATATAATCTAGTGACGCAAATACTTCTGCACCTATATTCCACCTGTGATGTCCTTCGGACAATTATCTCTGTATCCTGATGATATATCTACTACAATACGTTATCTACCGTTAATGCACATTATGTTTTATGCTGTATAAGTAACGATTACAGTAGACATTGTATTTTTTCCTAACCAACTTTAATCTATAATTCAAACAAGACTGAAAGTAGTATTAGGAATGATAAAAAATATTTTCGTCGTTTTAAAGGCTTAAACATATCCAGATTATAAATGGCCACTTGCCATAGAAATTATCGACTATGGTATCAATTAGGAGTAATAGGTGAAGTAGGAATAGTAAAACAAAACTGTCACTTGTCATACAATGTAATTCATTCAATAGGAAAGTAGTAAATTAAATAGCCAAATTTCTCATTCGATACAATGTTAATATCTATACAATCGACCTGGATGTAACGAACTTTTTTAAAAAAAATTTATTAGAGTTCGGTATAAAAATATACAGTAAGAAGTTTTCTTTTACAATAAGAACTATCAGTTAGTCACAGAATTGGCTGCATTTGAAACCATAATATTGTTAATAATTGAATAATTTAATATAAAAATCATTTTTTAAAAAAACCAATTGCTCTAACTCTTTATTTCTTACGATCATTTCCTTCACAACACATTCCTTTGGTTAGTCTTATTTCACTCATCGCAATTTCCGGTTAGCCTTAAATACAGCCCCATCTTCCCACAAACGCTTAGCAATAATTGCTAAATTTTTTGTGTCATCAATTCCTGAATGTTCATGCCCCTCAAAGTTCAAACCATAATGTGCCAACATGTTGGGAATATTGCGCGGCCTACAATTATAAAATTTTGCAAACAAAGTTCTGATGTCTACCCATGGAAGGGAAAAATATCTTGGTCGAGATATTTTTGACATTTTACATTGTTTTGTGATGAAATCACGAATATCCCAAGGTCCTTAAATATATATATATAATCATACACAAGATTAGGTCGAGTCGTTATTAATATATGACAAAGTATAATCTTACCATCAGTTAAGAATGAACAACTTTCCTTATAAAAGAGCTAATGAATTTTACATATATATAAATAAGTTGAATTTGGTAATTATTTATTTACAATACAAATAAAACTTGATAAAAATGAAGAGTAAATACTTGATGACTATGTAAGAATTCTTGAAATTTGCATAGCACTTCAGGAAATGATGGACTAATATCTATTGTTGACTATAAATAAAAAACAAAAAAAAGGATAGAAATAATAACGATAAACTAGAATTGACGAAGAAAAAGAAAATCGCATACTTGTGGTATTCCAGTCAACTCTATACAGAACTTTGATAATATTGGATTATTACTTGGCTTGACATAAGAATGAAATACATCAACCTTAAATTAAGAAATAAATAAATAGAAGAACATATGAACTAACGCCTTGTATATTCAAAGAAATTACGAAATTATACTCACTACATCAAATGTTTTACTTTCAATCAATAAAACGGGAAATTCTATGATTTCATTCTTGTAATCAAAACCACCACCTTGTTCACATGTAGCTTCAACATCAAGGCACAAGTAATATTGGAATGGTTGTGTTCTGCTCAAATTGCACGGTTGAGATAATTTGAATTTATGTAGTAAAATGAGTATAGATAATAGTCTAATATTTGATATCATGAATAATGAAAATTTTAAAGACATACAAATTTTCTGCACCTGTGGATACTACCGTGTTCGCCATAAATAACGGGAATCGAAATCGGGCACAAACCTTATATAACAAAAACTTGCATTTTATCCCGATACCGAAATTGTTACACAAATTATTTATGTGCAACAATGTAAAACTTCGTGATTTTGCTATTATTATACTATCGCTATATATATTTAACTATACGAAATATTTATAACCATTTATTCTTTAAAGTAAATTATATTGCATATATATATATTAGAATATTTTGGTTCGCAATATATTTTTTATTATACATCGGGAAAATTTGAAGCCTGATTACTAATAGTAATCGATTATGAACGATTTATTTCAACCGATTGTTATCGCCGGGGTGATTTACTTAAATCAAGTTAATAACCTATTATAATCACCAAGAGATTTAAAACGATTAAATTAAGGGTTTTTAAAACACTTCAATCAATAGATCGGAGGCAAAATTTTAATTAGTCGGAAATTGGATAAACCAAGTTGTTATCGTTTCTATGAAAAGTGTAGACCATCTTTTTTTCAGAGTTGTTCCGATTGACTAAAATTTAGAACCCGCATTTCGCACAATGAATTTTTACTTAATTAATCGTAATAATTTGAGCAACATCACGATCACTAGCTAATCACATCGAGGAGCTGCTTGAGAATACTCTAAATTGATTTTAGTCGATATGTTTCAATTTATATCAATTATAATTAATAAAATCTATTATATTTAATAACTATGACGATGATAATTGATTAAAATAATTAGATTTTAACAAATTGTAATTAGGTTTTAAAATTTTTGATATTATTATTACTATTTGATATTATAGTAAAACTTTCATAAGTACACGCTCTTGGGACTGACGTGCACTTAGAGAACAATAAGAAAAAGTGCAGTTATAGAGGTAATCTATATATTTAGGTCTGAATTTAAGCGTGCATTTAGATAGAGGTTTCACTGTATAATATTTTTATTAAACTAAACTAATCCAACTCTAACTAAAAATTAGATAATTATTATATTATTATCAAAATAACAATAGCGAACCTTTATAAATGCACCCTCTATAAATGCACATCCTTTCTAAATGCATGCTTAAATTCAAGTTCAAATATACAAATTACTTCTAGAACTGCACTTTTTCTTATTGTTCTTTAAATGCATGTTATTAAAGTTCAGTTTCAAGAATATGCACTTATAGAGGTTTTACTGTATATGCAGATGGGTGATAAAAATATTTTCACACCTAAAAACTTGGTTTATAACTTCAAAGCTTACTAATTAACTTATGTGTTTGATTTGTTTATATTAATTCTAATTTCTTGATGATTATGTTATATTATTTTTGGATCATATACTTGTATAATTAGCAAGTTATTTAACTTTACTTTTTGAATTTGATAAATTTGATAAATGTTTATATTTCTGTATAAATATTTTAATAATTATTAATTTAATTTTAATAATATTTTATTATTTAATAGAGAAAGTTTTTTTTTATCTACTATATAAATTTTATATAATTTTAAACAATAATTATTTAAACAATTAACAAAAATAAAAATTTTTATTTATTTATTTTTTTTTTTAATGTTAATGTCTCAATCTTTGGGATGTGACATTTTTATTCAAGTATATAGAACATGGATTGCCTTCAGAGGTTTTCTTACATTGGAGGTTACAACTAGTCACATGTACACTTTTGGTACCTAATTTAAGTAGTCTGCTTATACATTGCTATATAAGTTCTGCACTAAATACCATATCTGCAAACCAACTAGGGGTCTTGCCTATTTAACCTTTTGTATATACAATCATCCTTATATTACAAAAACATCTTCAAGGTTATGCTTATTCAAGTTTCTAATATTGATCAGTACCCTTAAGATTACTTTATCCTTAACAGAAAATTTACTAGAGCTTTTATGTCTTACATATACTAACTTAGTTTTATACAATATGCTATAGTTATCTAATATTTGCAATTATAAAAGTTACCTGTTTAACTACTATATTATACTATTTCTATTCTTGTAAAGTTTATTAGAATCTTAGTACCTATCTTTTTGACATCTTTTCTATTATCTTTTTTAGCTGCAACTCAAAACTAGCAGTCTTTGTCAGATTACTAATTTAAATAGCCTAGTATGATATACTTCTGTATCCTTTTTCTCTAGTGAGTCATGTAATCTGATTGGTTATATGTTTTTCTACACATATTTAACATTCAGTTTAACTTTCAGTTTTTATAAAGATGTTTCATAGGCTTTAACTAGTCTAATAATATTGTCAAAAGTTCATATTACTTTTTTACTTGAGAATTTTCAAGTAGGTCTCAGTCAACTCAGTTCTTTAGTCTTTTATGACAAGTAGTCTTATCATGAGTTTATACTGAAGCCTTATATAACACTAGTTATATATTCCTTTATGTACATGTAATATTACATTTCATATAGATATCCTAAGCTCTTAATGTCAGTAGAACCCAACTTGGTATATCTGGATTATAGCTATATAAGACCAACTAATCAACAAAAGACAGTTACTATAATGCAAATATAATTTCTAAATTTCATTGTAGGTAAGATTTAAACCTTAAATCTGCTATTTGAAGAATGATAACTTAATTACTACATTAGAATTATTATCTTATAACAAAAATAAAAATTTTATAGTCTAATTTTTAAATTAATTTTTTTAATAAATATTAGTTCAAAACAAGAAAATTACTATTTGTATTTTTTATCTATGTAAAAATTTTTTTTGACTGATTATTATATAAAACTTTTAAATTAAATCAAGTTAATTATATATTAATTAATTTTTAACTAAATAAATACAACAATAAATTTATATAACATAATATAATCTCATTATACTTTTATATAAAAGAGCAAATAGCAAAAATAAGAGGTATCAATAGCAATACCCATCATAATGAATTAGTAGACTATATTTTTCTGCAAACAATTAAGTAATTTTAATAATCTAAATATATGCACCAACTTAAAGTTTCAATAATTGAGTTAACTGTAGCTTAATATCAAAAACATTATACAAAATACAAAGCATATAGTTATATTAGTAACATAGTACAAAGTATGAAGTATATAATTAATAGACAACTAGAATAGCTGGTGACAAAATCTGAAATATTATTAGATAATAGTAAGATATAAATTGTTATTTAGCTAAGTTACATGCTATGTGATACAGCTACTTAAATTAGAGTAATCTGGCCCACTTAGGCTATTTTGGCTATATAGGTTATTATAGCTATATAGGACATAAAGGCTATGTCAGATAAGTAGAAGTTAGAAACTAAATATTAGATATATTAGAAGTAGTAAATATAGCAAATATAGAGTGTCAAATATAAATAAAAAATTATAAGATAAATAAATGCTGTGAAGACTTTAGAAAAAAGAGAGACCTAAACTTTACTTTATTAAAATAATAATTGGCCACTTATATAATATAAATATTTTTTTTACTATATAAACTAATTACTAAATCCTTGATTATAAAATCCTGATTCTTGCAATTGTCTATTCTATCTTAAAGTATTGTTATCTTTTTATTTAACTTTTATATTCTAAAGTATTAGAATTAGCTGTAGTTGTATTATTTCATTATTCTGAAAAACTGAAGATAGTAAGGTTATACATGTTGTTCAATTACCTAAAGTAGTAAGATAATTGATAATAAAGTTAGTAAACAGCTCAAGAGAGAAAAATCCAAAACAAGTAAAAAAAAAATACTTATCTACAGTTTCTAACTACTAATCAAATCTAAATATCTCTTTTCAACTAAGCCAACTGTAGGTTATATAAGAATTTGGATTATAGAGTGACTGACTCATCATTTTGCCTGATTTTAATATAAAATACTAAGAACAAAGTGTTATTGTATAGCATATGATTATATGTATAGCATTTATATATATATATATATGCAAAATCTTCAATTTGATTAGTTTATAAGATAAATAGTTTAAAACTGCCTTTAAACTTCATAAGTGGCTGCTTTTTGCAACTTTGTTAGTTGTAAAAAATATTTTAAACTATGTAATAAATAGCATCATACTATTTTAGCAATAACAGTAAAAAAATGAATACTTAATATAATATTATTCATCACATAGTTTGGATAACATTGCTACTATAATAAAAATTGATCTATACTGTAAAGTAAGATAATGTATAGAGTATTCAGAATTATGTGATTTGGTTAAAGTCAATTATGTGATAAATACAATATAAATTTGATCTATTGTAGTAATTTTTTTTTGAATCTAATTAAAAATTTTTTTTTACCTTGCTTGTATTTTATATTCATTTATAATTTAAACCAGATTTTTATTAAGATTACAACTACTGAGCAAAAAAATTAGTAATATGTAAGTGCTACATATAGTACTAGTATATATTATTTAACAATGTCTTGCTATCTAAGAGTAATGTAATTAGCTTGCTTATGCATATTATAAATATAAATATTGCTAAAAAAGTTATAACTTAAAGGTAATAATTCTTGAAACTTTGAATTAAATATATATAACTTTATTTTTGTTCACTGGTTTTGCATAATGATGTTATGCAGCTATCTAGTTAAATAAAAACATAAATTATCAAATTAGAAGCAATCTTTAACAATTAAAATAATCAAATAGGTTTACAATTTTAGATTTTAAGTTCTATAACATGAATATAACATTATTAAGTTTGATTTTAATCTTATTAAAGGTCAACTAAGCTGATTTTTTCAAAAAATTTACCAATTTGGCTGGTTAAGTCAACTAATTTCTAACCAACAAAATTAGTAATTAGTCTAATTTAATGAAATAAGTCAATAAGCATTGAATTTTAAATTTAAAATTAAATATTTATTAAATTAAAATTTAGTTTTAAGATGCTTTAAACTAGTTTATTATTAATACATTAAGCTAAAATATATATAATAAAATGATTTATTATGCATTTTATATATCAAATTAGTTATTATCAGTTGGTATTACTCAAATAAATTAAAATTTTGGTTGCTTTTAATCTTATATATATGTCTTAAACTCAATTTCTGCCTAATATTACATTAAACATTGGCACTTATTCAATTTGACATATTATAAAAAACTAGTTTTTATTAAATTGTTTGTGCTTTTTAGTCTATTTATTTATTTATAAAATCATTATTAACATTAGGAATAGAGATCGATTTAGTTGACTAAATCTTATAGCTGATTTCTATTTCTAGTTAACATCTTTATTTATATTTATATACCTATCTTTAACAATAAGTGCATTTATATTTATCAAAAATGGATGTATATCTAAAAAATAAAATACTGTAACTTGTTCTTGTAATGATGCTAAACCAAAAAAAAATAAAAAATAAAATAGAAAAAAAAATTAGTTGCTATTAAGCATACTTTTTTATGTGCACTATTCATTAACTATATCTTATATACATTCTATAAAGATTAATTAAATATATTAGTGACAACATATTCAAAGTACACTGATTGATCTGTAATGCATAATTTAGTAATAATAAATTACTGCATAGCTATGTAATGCATAAAATGAAATAATATAATATTTACTTAAAAACTATCAAGTTAAAGAATTAGTAAATACTCTTTCTAACAATACTATAAAAAATCATATCTACTTTCTTGTTATAATGATAAATCTTAAATCTTGTTATAATAATAAATCTTTAAAAAAAATCTTATTTTAATTACAAATATGCTTTCACCACTTTCTAATATATAAAAGCACTATTGAATTTTTTTAAAGTGCTTAAACCTTCACTAATTCTTAAAATTACATTTTAGTAAAAAAAAGAACATGTAAAGATCAGTATGATAATCTAAAAAATATAACAGTGTTGTAATTAGGATGGAATTTACAGCAATTCAAAAATACATTAAAGACTAACAAATACTCAGTTAATTAACTGCCTTTTTAAGTTATATGCTATTTGATGTAATAATCTATAATATATAAAACTTTATAATAGTAACTATAAATATAACCTTTTAGAAGACTTATTAGGATATCCAATATTATGTCAACTTACAAAGCACCAATTAGTAAGAGTTACAGAAATAACAACCTTTGGTTTGCATCTTATAAAAATAATATCAACCATTCATCAAAATAACCTATTAGTATTAGCAATAAGTAAGAATATTTATAACACATGTTAGCTTCTTAACAAAAGAAATTTGGCAGGTTATACTCCAGTTAAAGTATTGATAAATAAGCTTAAAAAAAGCAATTATATATATAAATACAAATGTAATAATATAGGTTAGTATTCTGAATCAAAATCAATTTTTTTTTTTTTTTTAACCTTAAGCAGTTATGCTAGTACTTTATTAAGATTCTTAAAACTATATATCTATACAATTATATAGAATTTTCCAACATCCAAGTCTAGCATCACTCGGCCACCCTAATGGTACCTAAGTGCAACCTGCCGCACTATTCTAGTTAAGAATAGACTGCT
>CAJVQA010004899.1:0-16897 GCA_910591915.1 Cetraspora pellucida
AAAAATAAATCTTTAGCTCTCATTGAATATGTGTAATTATTGTATAATCTAATTAAGTAGTATACCTCTGGCAGAAGATATATTGCTACATTTAACTAACCAACCATTCACCTCAGATAAGACCATTTTTGTCACTTCTTACAATAAGTGCTAGAAAAAATCCAAATTGAAAATTGGGTAGGTAACTATGATCATTTTTGTGTTGTGTAATTTTGATTAAAATGCAGTTCATATATAGAGTAAGTAAATTCAATTGATAACTATTTTTGTGTCACAAAATTTTTGATAATGGGCCAAATTCAGAATATAAGATTGCATAAATAAAATTATTGTCCGGTCAAGGTGTAATTACCAATTTTATAAAGTGCACTTTGGATAGACACAAAACATATATATAATTCGAAAAAAATTTATGTCTAATTAAGGTATAATTTTATAGAAAGAATAGTTATACTTTCAATAGACACAAAATGTATACATAATTCGAAAAAAATCGGTTTCTGGTTAAGGTATAATTTGAAGAAAATTAGTGTCTGGTCAAGGTAAAGAAAGAGTGGTTAGATATAACATATACTATTTTGATTACATAATTCGAAAAAAAACAGTGTCCACTCAAGGTAAAATTATCACAAATATATATTATGCAAAGCATAGGCAAAGCCCTATAAAAAATTATGCTTTGGGTGGACACAAAATAAATGATAACAATTTATCAATAAGAATTAATCACAAAAAATTTTAGGAATTTTGCTTTTTTGCAATTTTATTGCTCGAAGTCACATAATTCAAAGAAAAATCAGTGCTCATGCAAGGTAAAATTATTACAGATATATATTATAAAAAATTATGCTTTAAGTGGACACAAAATAAATGATAACAATTCAGCACTATGTGCAGGCATAGCCCTCACACTGGACTTGCAAATGACAACACGTGACTGAATGCATCGTTAGCAAAGAAAAATCAGTGTTTACTCAAAGTAAAATTATTACAAATATATATTATAAAAAATTATGCTTTGGGTGGACACACGACTGAATACATCATTAGCATATTTTTTATAGATCATGAGGTATCTAAATGTGATGATGCGAACATAAAATCATCATCATAATTTTTATAGGTTGTGAGATACCCAAGTGTGACAATGCAAGTATGAACTAATTGTCACTCGAATGATGACGAATTCATGAACTAATCGTCACTTGAATGATGACGCAAGCATGAATTGTTTGTTACTCGAATGATGATGCAAGCATAAATCATTTATCACTCGAATGACAACACAAGTGCGAATCATTCGTCACTTGAATGATAACACAAGCATGAATCATTCATCACTCGAATAATGACGCAAGTGCGAATTGTTCATCACTCTCATAAGTAGGTAATAGTCTAATGTAAGTAGGCAGCAATATATATATATTGCTGCCTACTGAAGAACACATTACACCTATTTTAGAACAAATCTTCAACCAAGTATTAATCTTAGAAATAATGCTCTTCTCATGGTGCAAAAATCTAGTTACACTAATACTAAAAAAATCAAAGGAACTATACAATATAAACAACTGAAGACCTATCTTACTAATCAACTGTGATGCAAAAATTTTCATAAAAATTATTGCCAATAGACTAAATACAATTTGTGAAGTAATTGTACTTCAACATCAGCAGGGCTTCATTACAAACAGATTAATCACAGACTTCATATTAGATATTTTTACAATATTAAGAAACCAAAAAGATGATACAAAAGAGCACTGAATGCTATTCGTAGACCAGTAAAAAGCATTTGACAGAATAAGTCATGAGTTCCTCCAACTAGTACTAGAAAATATGGGCTTCAACAAAGAATTTAAAGACCTAATAAAAAATCTATTTTCTTGACAAGAAGCCTATATCTTAGACTTAGAATACATCTTAAACTCCTTCAGAGTAGAAAGAGAAGTCAGACAAGAAAACCCACTCTCACTTTTTTTTATATATATTAGCATTTGAACTACTGCTAAACATAATAGACAAAAACATAACAGGGATCAAGGTCAACAACCAATCTTTTAAGTGTACTGTCTATGCAAATGATCTAACAATAGGCATTAGCTCTCTCTCTGATTGGACAACAATATTAGACCTATTCGATAACTATGAAAAAGCCTTTAATACAAAAATTAACAAGTTCAAAACTAACTTAATGCCACTTACAAACATGGCAAGAGAAAAAATTCTTCCAGAAGAAACTCAATTTAAAAAACTAGGAAATCAAGACTATATTACAGTTTTAGGATATAGTATCATCACGGATAGTACACCAAAAAAAGGCTTATGACAAGAAGCCATAAGCAAACTTAAACTAAATCTAGAAAAGCTCACTTATAAAAATTTATTCTTAAAAGGAAAAATTATGTTGGCAAACTCACTGCTTCTCTCAAAGATCTGATATGTTGCTTACCTAATGCCACCAAGCAAGAAACAAATAGCAGAAATCAACAGACTTATCATTTACTGAATCAAAAATAACTCCAAAATGCTTCTGAAATATTTTATTTTTCAATAACAATATGAACAAGAAGGCTTATAAGCACTAATAGTTAGCAATATGCTAGAAACTAGACTAATCTTAGTCTGGTTGAAACTAATTTCAAGTAACCTTTTATAGACAAAAATAAAAAGAAAAAGAATCTTCCTCATACTTGATCAAAAAAGAAATATCTTAGCTATAAAAGCATTCTCTACACAACCAATTAGAACTAAGGCATGGCCTACGGAATGAAAACTCTACCTTTTAGCATAGAAAAAAGCTAAAGGAGAGGTTCTAACAGAATCTAACTAGCTCTGGAATCTTTCAGAACTAAAAATGAATAGAAAAAAAGAACCAGAAATTACAGTCAAATTCATGATAGAGCTTTTAAGAAAACTTAATTTCAAGACCACAAATCATTTAGACTCTATAGAGCAAACTCAAAGCAATAACTGGATTCTCCTAAAAGCAATACTCAATAGAAAAAAAGACATCTTTTGCAACTCTTTCACAGAGCCTTACCACTAGAATATAGACTTCATCACTTTGTGGCAACAGAATCAGATGAATGTCTCTAATGTCCAAAAAACATACAAACTATCGAACACTTTGCAACAGAATGCAAAATTAGTAAAAAAATTTAGATGGAAGCATACAAATTTCTAAGAACAGGCCAAACTGAATCCATCTCAGACTCGTTAGAAAAAATATTTCTAAAAAACATTACAGAGAAAACAAAAACATATAAGACTATATTATAGTTACATATACAGACTATATATGAAATCTGGTGCTATCATGCTGCTTTTAAATAGGGAAATATATAATATTCAGAATCAACAATTTTAGCTATAGCAAAGAACAGAATCTTCAAAGAGATCAGTCTACTGCACAACAAAAACTTTGTCGAACCTATATATAGGAAAATCTATAAATACCTAGCTTAGTAAATCTATTAATATGTAAATAATAATCTAGTAGTTATAATAAAAAGAGCACCACATGTGCCCTATGATGATATCATCTGGGATAGTTAAAAAAAAAAAATAATTCTTTAGAATTTATAGCAACTGCTACATTATTATACTATGCTTTTTTATAAAAATTATCTGTTGCTTAAATTTTAAATCCATTTCCAAAGTTACTGAACTATATATTTTAGTAATATAATGATTTAAACTTATTAGATCTATTATATTAAAATATATATCTAAATATTTTAATAAATTATTAAGTTCAAAATATATTTTAGAATTTAAATTATAATTTTATAATTGTTTGTTAATAAATTTTTAAGCATTATTTAAACTAAATATTTAAATTAAATTTGTAAATTTATAAAACTTATAATTTTAATATTTTTTTGATTTGCTTAATAATATTTTGTTGCAATATTCTGTTTTTAAACTTATTTAATTTAAAATACTATAGTTAATTTTTATAAAAATATTATAAATAATATAAAAATTAAATAATTCTTATTATTTGCATTTTTGAACTTCTATATTCTGTTTATTTATTAAATAATATAATGTTTTAATAAAATTTTTATAAAAACTTTTATAGATTTCAGTAAAAAATTTATTTAAAGAACCATATTTTCTAATTAAATCAATAGTATGATATACAGAAAGAAAAAAAAAAAAAAAGTGTTAAAAGCATACCTTATTCATGATTATTTAGAATATTAAAACTTTAAACCTGTACTAAGAATCTAACTACACTTTAACCTGTACTAAAGAGATAAAAATTATATATATATAGGCTGTGTGCTAAGAAAAGGGTCCAAATTGATTTTTTTTTTTGAAAAAAAGTTCTTAAATAAAATAGATGTAGGTTTGATCATCTGATTCAGAATATTTATTATTTTCAAAAAAATTTTTTTGTTAATTTGGTCTCTTTTCTTAGCACATAGCCTATATGATTTTAGAAATTACTATATATCTCTAATTTGCTATAATCCTTCAACTTAAATCCTTCTTTATTTCTTCATTACACTATATATTAGGCTATACACGTGATTGTTTTCCTATTATATCATGTTACAACATATAACTGTCTAAAAAAAAAAGTAGTAAACAATGCTGATCTTTTATAGAAAGTAAGCCAATTTTCCTATTTTCGAGTAAGAAAAATAAAATAAATGAAGAAGATTGACAAATATAATATATAAAAAGCCAAACCAAATAGAGTGTTTCTAGTTGTTCATTTGTTTTTAAGCTTTTAATAACCTTTAACTAGAGTTTTTCTCTATTGTTTTCAAAATATCCATCTGGTTTGATACTAAATATGTTGAAAAGTCTACCAATAGACAAGTCTTAATCTTAATACAAACTACCAAAAGAGTCATCTGCATCTTAGTTTTTTTATGTATTTCTAGTTTGTTAACAACAATCTGCTTTATATATCTAAACAGAATTAAATATATCATTATCTTAAAAGCATAACTCTTCAAACTGTTTGATACTAGTTTAGTTTAAGTGATCATTGAAAAGAATAGACTTTTTAAATATTGAATATCTTAACAGCTTTAGGTATATTAAGTATAAGTTATATTCTTTTTTTTTAAATATTAAAGTAAGTATTTGTAATTTAGGATTTTATTGATAATATATTTGGTTAATGATTGCATTATAATTACAGAAGGCAACTATAGAAAGAGTATACAACTAGCCACTTGTACAACTTTAGTTATTATTTAATTTAAGTAGTTTGTCTAATAGTTTTATACTAGCTGTTATATCTGAAACCTGCTTGTAGGTTTCTTATTTAACTACTCTAGTTTCTGTATTCACTTATCTATCTCTGTCTACCAATGACCTTAGCTGATGTTAGTAAAAATATACTATGGCCACTAAGTCTTTAAAGCAGTTTTTTGAAACCTTTAACCTTGTACTAAATTTTCTAGAATCTTTTGTATTCTATTCTTATAGCTAATTCAGTATTACTATAGCCAAGACCAACACTAATAGTCAGGGTATATTATTAAACTGTTATGTTCTTGTAGAGTTTACTCCAACTCTAGTACTAACTTTACAATATATTCTTACTAGTTTGGTATTCAATTTAAGTTTTATCAAGCTGCCATTCTAAATAACCTAGAAAGATAGGTTGTAACTATACATCTTTGGTTTACATGTTTGCCAGCATGTACCCTTTTTTTCTAAAATTCAAAAATTCTGGCAGCCTGGTTGGTTCATTCAGTCTCTTCTTAAAGACTGACATATTTGTCTAGTTTTACAAGTTCTAGCTCTATTTTATAAGTCTAGTTTTTATAGTAGCATTATCAAAAGTTTAAGTTACTTCTCTACTTAGGTCTTCCAAGTAGGCTTCCATCTTTCTTTATTTGGTTTTTATAATTTACATAGCCACAAGAACTTATTGTAGGTTTGCACTATCTAGTACCAGTTTGCATTCCTCTATATAACTACAGACCTTGTTCTAAAAGACAATATTATATTACTGTTATACAAATTCTATATGACCTGCCAGTCATGTTAGTGTGATACAGATAACAGGTATTCAATTGTGAGAAACAGTTAATCATAACACAAGAAGAATTTTCAAATTTTTTGTTAATATTAGAATTTGAACTCTGAACCTGTTACTTGGGAGTTAACAACTTAACTACTTCACTAGATCTCTACACCTCTTATAAGTTATATTCTAATAAAGCAAGCAGGTAAAAAAAACACAAAAAGTGTTTAAAAGCTTTACAGATTTATGTTTAAAAACAGAAAAGATATTAACTAAATAGAAAATAGCACAAGTCTATCTAATATCAAAAGATATAGAATTAAAATATAATCTAAATAATATCTGACCTATATTACTAATAAAAACATTTAAAAAAGTCATAACAAAGATAATAACAACAAGACTTTCTAAAGTATTTATAAAGAAAGAAATACTTAAAGAACCAAATTATGCAGACCTTTCAGGCAACTTAACAAAACAATCAGTATATATTTTAAATATAAGAATAGAAAAAACTAAAAAAAAACAAAAAAGTATAGATATTTTTGCAAAATATTAAAAATGTTTTTGATTTAGTGCTATTTAAAAGCCTTAAATTAGCATTGCAAAAAGTTAAAAAACTAAAATATATTTTAAATCTTTTTTATAGAAGACAACTAAGAATTATTATAGCCTATAGTTTAACAGAAAAAATAATAACAGATGATGAAATAGATTAAAAAGAGGTAATTTTATTTCTAAATTAATATTTTTTCTATAATTCATTACTAAAAAGAATACAAAAAGATAAAGCATTAGATTATGTAATAAAACAGAAAATAACAGAAAGAGTATATAGTAATAATTTTTTTTTTCCCCCTTAAGCAGTTATGCTAGTACTTTATTAAGATTTTGAAATTACATTTGCAATTATATAAATATTCTTAACAAACTAAGTCCAGCATCCCTGGCCACCCTAATGATATCTAGATGCAACCTGCTGCATTACTTCAAGCAGAAGTAAGCTGCTCGTCTGACTACTTAAAGTCTATAATGAAAGAGCCTTCTCCCTTCTATGACAAGCTCTTGAATTGTCTTCTGTACTTCGTTTCTGATTTGTTTTTCTTTTTTTTCATCTTCTTTTTTCTTTTTTCTATTATTTGTTAATTTGGTTTTTTTTTTTTTTTGGTGCTTTTTTTGTTTTCTTTTTCTTTCTTTTTGTTCTACTTATTATTTCTTCTTTTTTCTCTTATTCATTAATTTTCTCATAACGAATTCTCTATATTTGTTCATAAAAAGTGTTCCAGACTGTTTTTGCTACTACACTCATAAACTTTTGTCTTGATTTTGTGCTTAGGAGCTGCCTCATTCTATTCTGTATTTCTTTTGGACTAAGACCTTTGATTAGTGCTTTTCTTATTTTAACTTTTTCTACTTCTGTTTTTCTAAAAAGTGCTATATATAACATATATGGAGGGATCTGAACTTTTTTTTCTTCTTTCAGCCCTTTTCAGACTGTTGCAATTGTCACTTTTTGGATTCTTTTCCAATAATTTTTTTGTCCTTTATATGCTGCCAAATGTGATTGTGTTTCTTTTATTTTGTCTTAGCATATTTGGCACTCTGTTGTTGTATATATATCAGGTCTTCTCTTGTTAAGCTCTTCTAATATTGAAAGCTTCTTTATTATATACTTTAAAAATGCACTTCTTCTAGCACTACATTTTTTTATTGTGTAGTATACTTCTTTAGTTGTCTTTAGTCTTCTTCAAAAGTATGTCTAATCATGAACTATAACTTCTGTTTTTGGTTCTAATTCTTTAATTGCTTTTGTTTTCTTCCATTCTGCTTCTACTTTTACATTTGTTATTAATTTGCAGAGCAATCTTGCTGGTATGTCAATATGTTTGTTTTCCCACTCTAAACAGTACTCTATCTCTTCACAACTGACTTCTTTGGCCTGTATTGTCCTTTTACTTGTTGCACTTTTTTTCGCTAGACTATCTGCTTTGTCATTCCATCTATTTTTACTATAACTTTTAACCTTAAAAAACTCTATCTGTATGTTTTTTATCCTAATAAGATCTCTAATTTTCATTATTCATATTGTATTTTTTTTCTTGAGAATCTTGTTTTTGTCTACTTGTTCTAATCCTCTGCTAATGTTTCTTATTGCAGTATTGCTATCTATATATATTTCTATTTGTTTTTCTTTTAATATTGTTAGGATTGCTGCCCATATTGGTACTAATTCTGCTATTATCAATGTTTGCCATTCTTTTAGTCTTACTGCTAATTTTTTTTCTGGCCATTCTTGTGTTTTATCAATTTGCATCTATCCTATATCCATACTGCTTTTACTTCTTGAGTCTTCTTTAGTCTTTATGTTTGGTGTTCTATTTGTGTATATCATAAACTTGTTTTTGTTTCTTATTATATTTCTTCTTAGAACTTTTATCATTTCTTGAACAATGTTTCTTTTTAAATTTTGTTATTTGATTATTTCTATTTCTAACCTTTCTATTGTTCTTAGTTCTTTGAGTTTCTGTCTCCTATTTCTGGTTTATTTATCTTTGCTGCTTTTATTATTTGATCTATTGCTATTTTGATCTTGTTGCTGCCCTTTTTTATTAAAGCATCTGGGATTATGTTTATTTTGTTGTTTATTTTTATCTATTGCTAGCAACTATCTTTTAATTGTTCATCATTTTCTGTACAACTCTTATATCTATTAGTTTCAATAGCTAGTTTATTCTCTTTACTTTGCATTTGCCAATATTCTATTAGTATTTTCTTCTTTTTCTTTTTAACTATTCTTTCTAACTGTTAATGATTTTGTGTCTTATATGTTATCCATTCTTTCCTTCTTTTGTCTTCTAAAATAAACTCCTATCTCATTCACATTGCTTGGATATTTTGTCTATTTGCTATAAAACATTCTTTGATCTCTCTGCTTTATGGCCTGCTAAGCACTTCTAATTCAATTGCTTTGAACCATTCTGCTTTTTTTTCTTTACATGATAAGCCTTGGTAAACTTTTAGCTGTTGCTATATTATTAGTTTTACTCCTTTTATGTCAAGCAGCTGATTTAGGTATATTAAGTCTGTTTTATTTATTCTGGCTCCACTTCTTTTCTATAATCATATTTCTATGAGTTCTTTTACTTTGATTCCATATCTCAGCATTGTTTATAAATTACCTTCTGTTTTTATATTTATACTAAGCCTTCTCACTTTTAACAAAATTAAATAGACTAAGTTGTTTTTCCAATCTTTTACATTTTCTAGTAACTCTTCTATTTTCTATATATCTTTTGTGAGACCTGCCTTTTGGCAATCTTGTGTTATTCTTAATTTTGTTAATTGTTCAAGACTATCTTGTCTGTTTAGTCTTGCTAGTAAGTCACTTATTTGTTTCATTACTAATTCTTATTATAATGTTTTACAGCTCTCTAGGTCTTTATGTTCCATTATGCAGTTTTCTAATGTTTTTTGCATATTGTTTTTTTGTTTTGCTAGACTTATTATTAGTTGGTGTATTTTATTTATACTTCTTTCTGACATTTTTGTTAATTGTAACATATAGCTTAACTTTGGTATTATTACTATATTATTAATATATACAATTTGACTCATTGTTATTTTTTTGTATCTGAGATCTCTTATCATCTGGCTAATTATTCTTTTAGCTTTTCTCTTTACTAACACTTCACTCATTCTATTGTTTAGCCAAATTCCCAATGAGTGAATTATCTTATTCTTTATTTCTTCTATTATTTTGCTTTTTCCAAAAATTACTTCTTTTTCTTCTTTCTTTACTTTTGTGTTTATTATCAACAGCTTTGATTTAGATCCGTTTATTTCTATATTATTTAGCTTAAAGAAATCTTCTGCTATCTTTAATATATCTAGTAGTTGTTTTTTACTGTTTGCGATCCATGTTGTATCATCTGCATATGCAATTGCTGCTTGTCAGTATCTTGTAATATTGCTGCATTGCATATTTTTCTTGATTTGTTGCTCTACCATATAATCTAAATCTTTATCTTCTTGTATTGTCTCTAACAGTAGATCATAAAAAAGTTACCATATCAATAGAGATATTACTTCACCTTGATCTATGCCATCACCTGCTGTTATTTCTTCTGTCAGGCCATGGGCTGTGATAATTCTTAATTGTCTCTTGTCAAACAAGTTCATAATATATTTTGTTGTTCTTTTAGGTATTTTGACTCTTCACAATGTTAGTTCTAAGCTTTCTAGTAAAACTAAGTCAAATGCCTTTTTTATGTCTTATAAGAGTATCCATACTTTTTTGTCCTTCTTTTTTGCTTCTTTTATTATTATATTAAGAATATATACTGGCTGTTCTGTTGAGTCACCTGGAAGTCCTGCATAATTGGGTTCTTTCAGTATTTTCTTTTTTATAAATACTTTGGCAAGTCTTTTTGTTATTACTTTTGTTACAACTTTTCTGAAAGTTTCTATTAGTGCTATTGGTCATATGTTGTTTAGACTATATCCCTATTCAACATCTTTAGGTATTGGATAAACTTGTGCTATCTTCTACTTGATTGGTATCTTCCCTGCTTCTAAACATAGGTCTGCAAAGCTTCTAAATACCTCTTGCATTTTCTTTCCTGCTTGCTTTATCAAAATATAACTTATACCTGATATGCTTGAAGCTGTTCCTGTTTTTAGTTCTCTTAGTATCTCTTTCTATTCTTTTTTTTTAATTTTTTTTTTGACTTCTGTATACTATTCCTCTTTAATGCTTTTCTGTAATTTATATACTTCTTTCCACTCCTCTAACATTCCTTCTAATTTTGTATTTTTTTTTCTAAATTGTTTCTTGTAATGTTCTGCTACTTCTTTTCTGACATCTTCTGGACTTGTTCGCAGATTTGTTTCTTCTTCTATTTGTTTAATAAACCTGTCAAGTATTATTTTCTTATAAGGTCTGTTTAAGAGGCTTGTTATCATCTTTCTCTGGTTTGTTCTGATTATTTTACATCTTTTGTTTATATTCTTTTCTATTTGTTTTCTTTGTGTTCATTCTCAATCTTTTTTTTCCTTTTTAATAATATCTTTTTCCAACTCTTCATGTCTTTTATTCATGCATTTGACCATTGTCTTTGTATTCATAATAGCTTTGCACCAATTTCCTTGCCTAGTGTTTTTAACTGCTCATTTACTTTACTTCTTTTCTCTTTTGTTACTGCTTGGGTTCTTTTCAGTTTCATATATTTTATTAGTTTTTAGAGCTTAATGATGCTTTCTTCTTGTTGTTATTCTTTAGAACTTTTCTTTCTATTTGTTATTATGTTATACACTTTTTTCTTTGGTACATGTTTACTTGCTACTGTAATGATTGCTTCTTTTATTATGTTCTATATGTTGTTTATTTTCTCTGTTTTTCTCTTTTCATCTTTCTTCTTTTTGTAAATGTTTCTTAACACTTCTTTTTTTTCTAGTTAGTTTTGTAATTTCTGTGCATAATTTTCCCAGTCTTCTGATCTTGCTTGATTATACAAGTATATTGTTCTTGATTGTTTCTTTCTTTTAATCTCTGCCTTGCTTTTTTCTGTTACTAAATGCTTTATCTATATCTTCATTATTACTATTTTGTAGTCACTTTCTGTAATTTTTTCTGCTTCTTCAATTTCTGCTTTTTGTAACCCTGAGGCCAATCCTTCTGAAATCTATATATAATCAATTCTTGTTGCTGCTTCTCTATTTGACCATGTATATTGTTGACTTATTGGGTTCATATCTCTATATGTGTTTCTAAAGTCTTAATTCTTCATTCAATGAAAAATTGGCAACCTTTTGTAGTTTATTGTTTGTAAGTATTGCCTATCTAGAATATTGTCTACTGTATAATTAAAGTTACCCATTACAATGATTTGTGTTTGTCTTTTTTTCTTTATAACCATTTCCATGATTTTTTGCTGAATGTTTTTCCTTGCTATTTTATCATTTAGTGGTATATAGACTGTAATCACTACTAATTCCAATTGTTTGAATTATAGTGTGATCTTTATCATATATTCACTTATTTTTTTAACAGCACCTATATGCTTTTTTCATTGTTCGTCAACTATAATTCTAATACCTGAACCTTTCTTTTTGTCTTCTGCTGAACTTGTCCAAAACCCTATATATCTTTTGTTTATTGTATATATTAAAAATTTTCTTTCTCTTTCTATAAAGTTTGTTTCAGTAATTCCTAATATTGTGATTTTTTCTTCTTCTGCTCAGCCAGCAAGTTCTCTAATTTTTAACCTTTAGTTTTCAGTCCATTAACATTGTGATATGCTATTTTGATTTCTTTTCTTTCTTCTTTCTATTTTTCTTTTAACTCTTTTCACATTGTTGCTTTATTTTCTGTCCTTTCTTTTCTATTTCTGCTATTCTTTCCTTTTAGACTAGAAGATATTTTCTTTTTTCCCTTTTCAAAAACTCTTTTTTCATCTTGCAGAAAGTCTTCAATCTTTTTGTCTAAGTTCATTAATTTAACTGATGTGCCCTTAGGAGTGATTGGCCAAAGCTGTCTGGCTTTGTTGAGTTTCTAATCTTTCTAATCTTTTTAATATTTTTTGAAGAAGGCTATACATCTGCAGTTGTGCCACTTCACTTTCATTTTGGTTTCTTTTAAGGTTATTGTAATGTTTGTTATTTTTTTTTTGTTTTCCATTATGATTCATGTTTCTATGAGTTTCTATATCTGAACCTTCACTGACATCATCCTCATCGATATACTTTTCTTCTTTGCTTTTGTTTATATATTTCTCATTTTCTTTTTGTGATCTTGCCAAAAGAATAAGTAGTTGTTGAAATGTATTGGTTTTGTTTGTGTTCTTCTATCTTCTCTGCTGACACAACATAATTGTAGCTGACCTTTTTTGGTTACCATTTCTATTAGGTGGTATATATACTGATTTTATATCTTTTTTCTTCAAGCATCGTAATAGCAATACTTCTGATGCATTTTCTAAAAGCTCTACTAATTGAATTGTAAATTGATTTTGCATATTATGCCGATTATAGTCTTCTTCTCCTATCATTACTCTTGCAAGTTTGTTAATTCCTATTGGCAATGACCATGGAATTCTTTCTTCTTCTATTTTCTTTGCTTTAATTACTGCTAGTACTTTGTATTTGAACCTTTTGATGTATTTTATATATGCTTCTTTAATACTTTTGCACATGTAATTTACTTCTTTTGTGTTGATATTGGCTGATAAATCCCATATTGTTAAATATAACTCTGCTTTTAGCTCATTTTCTGTTGCATGGCTGCTTTTGTTGTTTTCTTCTTTTTTTTGTCCAATATTATTTTTTGGTTCTTTTATCTCCTTTCTCTCTTCTTAGTACTTGCTGCTTTTGTTTCTTTTCTTTGTTTTGTGGTTCCTCTAAAATAATTTTAAGCCATTTATCTTCTTTTTTTTTAATCCTCTTTATTGCTACATCTCTGCTAAATTCATAATTAAAATTCACTTCTATCCAACTATTGCCTTTTTTGAAGAGTTCTTGAATTGATTTAATATAATAATTTTCTTGAAAAATTCATTGTGCATATTTAATTCTTTCTTCTTTGTTTTCATCTAATGCTATATATGTTGGCATATTTGCCTTAAAGGATTTACTCCTATTATATATACAGTTTCTAGATAACTACTGACTTTGCTTTATTGTATCTGTCAGTTCTAAAGTTTCTTGCTTTTCTTCTTCTGCTTTTAGTTTTGCTATTCTTCTATCTATGTTCTTAATGTCTTTTTTAAAATTGCGTATTCTGTTATCTGTTGACTTTTCTTGGTTTTTTCTGTTTTCTTTCTTCTAATTACTACTTTTATGTCTTGTTGTTTCTGATGACAGATTTTCTGTAGTCATGTTCTTGAAGTCTTTAAGGTCTTGTTGATTTATAGTTGAAATGCTTAGTTTTTCTATTTGTTTTATAACTTCTTTTAAATCTTAACTTATTTTTTTCTTTTATTTTTATGTTCTTGACATTTTTCTTCTGAATGTACAAACATTTTTACTGTTTTGATCTTCTTTGCCTCTTTTATTTCTTCTGGCTTTGTTTTTTTTTGTTGTTTCTCTCTCATTTGTGTTTATTTGATAGCCAAAAGAACCAGGAATTATATCTATTGAGCTAGTTTCTTGGCTTATTCTTCTATAGTGTTATGTGAAACTATGCATACTTCTGCTATTTTAAGTACTGCTAGTATTTGGCTGTAAAGAAGTAAATCATTTGCTATAATGTTTTTAGGGTCATAGATTGCCAAGTCTCTTGCTATATATTTTAGATTATCAGGATTTCTTATAGGTTTTGCCAAGACTGCATCTAGTATTTTACTATCTATATATCTTCTATTTCTATTACTGAAACCCTTAATATTTTAAATTAGGTTTGTACTGTATAGTAATCCTAATCTAGTTTATATTTCCATTTCTAGACTATTTTGTTATTTATCTATTTGTTTGTTCTGGCCAGTGTGTTTTTTTATTATTAATCATATATAATTATATGTTTATATTTAATGTATATATATATATATTTTTTTTTTTTTTTACCTCCCTTCACTATCCTGAAGGTTCTTAGACACCTTTAGGATCTGTCACATCTCTTAAAGGCCAGAGTTATTATTCTGCAAAGATCATTGGATGGTATGTAGCCCCTGCATGTCACCGAATTCGTAAGATAAATCATGCTTCATCAAGTCCACTATATGACGTCCTGGGTCCCTGGCCCTGTGATGTAAGACCTACTATCCTTTTTGGTCCACAGTTCTCTAACTTCACATGACCTACTAGCTGGATCATCTGTATATTTCAAAGTCCTTAATTCTACCGTTATGTATTCTTAAATCAGGCTCTCTCAATGTTAGCGTCATTTGTTGACGGATTACACCTTATCTGGTTGTCCCCAACCTTGTGGCTATGCTGGTGACTGCATTATTTTTGTATAAATCTTGTTCTTGCTTTTAAATGGAAGTTCTCTGCAGATCTTTTTTCCAATCATGATTCTGGCAGAGTTGTTGTTGCCCTTTAAACTCGAACTTGTGACCTTGCGATTAAGACCCAGGAGTGCTAACCACTGTGCTATCAACCCACAAGTCTCTATATAATGTATATTAATGAAGATACAACTAGTTATATATAACTTTAGTTATTATCTAATTAAGAATTCTGCCTATAAGTTACCTACTAGATGCCATATCTGAGACCTGTTTATAAGTCTTCTATTTAAACTTTTTGATTTTTAACACTTATTATATATATCTGAAATATGATATATTACTATTATTTGAGACAGAACAGGTTAAAGCTATCTAATTACTATTTATATCTAAATACTACCTCATTGGATATTATTAATTATTTATAGTTGTTTTGAATTTACACTTGATACAAACTTACTAAGTATAGTACCAAGATTACATTTTAGATTTATCTAATTTTAGTAGATCTTATATCTACTAGAACCAGTTTGGTACCAGAAATGTTTAAATTTCAGTAAGTTTATTCTTTTTTTATAGTTTTCTTTTATGTTCACTATATTACTTACTAGTGTGCCTTCTCTTTATTTCTGGTATGTTCACTATTTTTCTCACATTAAGTGCCAACTTTCTATATTGAAAAACTTTTTTTTAAGAACTTTCTTATACACTGATTTTTTATTCATATGAACTTAGTCACAAAGCTTTGCATATATTTATATTCTTTTGTAGATTATAGAGTTTTTGTTTTTAGCTAGAATTGAACTGTTAATCTTGTTTGTAGAAAGAGAGACACCTAGACCACTAGACTACAAAAACCCACCCTTACAGATCTTACTCTTATTACTTATTGATACTGCTTATTTTAGTTTCAGTTTTCTAACTTTTATCTTATTCTTCCTTTTATTACTACTATATGCTTTAGATGTCATTTTAATTTCAATACAATTGTTAACAATATACTATTTTTATTTTTACAACTCTAGATACTAAACTATTCTGTTATATTAACTTTAACAAAGCTTTTAATTTACATACCAATTTTCTTAATATTGTATACTTTGTAACTATTTGATATTCTTTATATATTTTAGCTCTTTTTTTATTAATAATTAACTTATAACACTATTTTGCATCTTTTAATTAAATTAATATATTAATAGATTACAGTTTATTACTAACTCTAATTACAATCTAACTACTATTTTATTCTATACTGATGATTAATGATCTATGAGTATAGGTTGGATTCAAGTTGATAACTTTGCAACTACTTACTTATTTTAGACACAAGTAAAACTTTGACTATATTTCTTTAAAGTCAAAAGTTTTACTATTTTCTTAGTAATTATTATTATTTCTAAAAATTGTTTTGTTTATATTTTTATTAACTTACAATCTGTAATCTCTAAATATTATAATATTTGCTTATTAGTATTAAACTTTTTTATATCTATATTTTATACTTCTCTATTTGACAAACTCTTATCAACTTTATTAACTTCATTAACTTATATTACTTTTTACAAAATTACTGCATATTAAGATAATCCATTTAATAATCTTATTAATCAACTTGCTTATAATTACCAAATACTATCTTTTTTAATATTCTTAAATAACAACTCTTATAACCTTAACTATATTCTATTTATTGACCAATTTCCTATTAAGATTTCTATTTAACACTTTATTTATATTATCTGTTAAGCTCATATTATAATACTTTAGATATTCTAATATTATTGTTAATAATGATTTACTATTGCATTTAATATTAACTAAGAAGCCATGGGTGTGGCAACCTAGTGAAGTGGTCAGGTTTTCAATCCCCCAAGTAGTAGGTTGGGTGTTCAAATCCCATCGATGGTAAAAATTTGGATAATCACCTATGTAATATTCGTATTATAGCAACTGT
>CAJVQA010004900.1:0-16897 GCA_910591915.1 Cetraspora pellucida
TCTCCTGTAGTGGTTCATTGAACCACAATACTGATAAGTGATTAATAAAAGTCAAAAGACCAAAGAGATCACCTTAAAAAAAAAAAAAAAAAAAAAAATTAAGAAAAATATTAATAATAATTTGAAAAACAGTTTTATATAATATGTTAAAGTTTTGAACTATTAATATAAGTGATTTTAAGATAAATTCTTTGAGAGTAAGATTAGGATAAAATATATTAGGTAAGATATATAGAGAATTAAGAGCTAGGTGATAAAAAATTTTATAAATTAGATTATGTTTTTTAATAAGTATTAAGATCAAATAATTTGTTAAAGACAATTTAGTTGGTAAAGATTTGAATAATTTAGTTAAGCAAAAGTTCATTAGCACAAGTATGCCAATAGAAATAAGAGTTAGCTAGATTACAATAAAAATAGTTAGTATCTGAATATTGGTTTGAGTAAATAGTATAAAATAATTGGCATATTGGTAACTTATTAAAAAGGATTTTAATTTTAAAGAATTTTAGTTAATTGAGTCTAAAATTAATAATATTGTATAAGAGTTTTTAATTGCAATTAAAATAAAACCAAATAGATCTTTAGTCAATATTATAATTGAAGTATAACTACTTACTATTAAATTTTTGTGATATCTATAAAGCTAATATATAAGCTTTATATATTTATTTAATAAAGTATCTTGTAAGAAGTTCTATGTAATGTTGGTCCTATTGAAAAATATAATAAGAGTTATAAAAGTTTGTATAATTAAATAAAAGAAGTAGTGATAATGGCTATTTGATCATTAAAACTATTATCCGAGTGAGCCTGCATTTTGTAAAAGATAATTTGTAGTTTGTATAATTTAATAATATTTAAAAGAGTATAGCAAATAGGTTAAATATAACAGAAGTTTTATTTTATTAAAAGCAAATCTGGAACATGCAGCTTCTGATTTATTAAATTGTGATTGGTTAATCAAAATTATATAAAGAAAAAAATTTTTTTTAATTGTAAATGTTAGTATTATTGCTATTAAATATTTAATACAATTAAAATTTTTAGTATAAATAATTCAAAACTTTGTAGCTAAAATTATTGTAATTGAGAGGTTATTGTAATTAAGATTGTTGTAGTTAAGATTATTATGATTAAAGTTATTACAGTTAAGTTCAAAGCTTAAAATAGTCAAAGTTTTAGCATAAGGATTTCAAACTTTTAGTATTCAAAGCTATGATTAAAGTTTTATTTTACTGAAGTTTCAACATAATTCTGATTTTATATATATATATATATATTGTTATTAGGTTCTATTAATTAAAATTTTATTAAGATTCATTATTATTAAGTTTTTCATCATTATTGGATTTGTCACAGTTAAGTTTTGTTATCACTGCCAAATTTTGCTACTATCAGAATTCATTGCTATCAAGTTTTGCTATTATTAAGTTTCTTTACTACTAAAGTTTGTTACTATTAATTTAGCTATTATTAAATTTTACGTTGTAGGTTTTTATAGCAAATTTTGTAATGATAATAATAGAAGTTTTTATTACAAATTTTTTTATTAAATTTGATATAAAGCTTTTATTAAAACCAAATAAAAATCTAAACAAAATTTTGAGTTATATGTAGTTATTAACTGCATATATACTAATATTAAATATTATGTAATTACAGAAGTTGTATTTGAAAACTGTTACAAAAAATAAATATTAAAAATGTATCTTTATCTTAGTATTGGAAGGCAACTTTGTCATTCTCATTATTGTAAAATTGTAGAAAGTAATAGAAACAAATAAAGACATAATTTTAAAAAAAAAGATTCAAAAAAAAAAATATTAGAATTAATAAAATCTTAATCAAATAATAGTACAAGTATGTATTTTATGTTTTGTATTTTTTTTAATTAATATTTGTTTTAGTAACCTTAAGTAATCTTGATAATTTAAATTCTATATTTGCTTCAAATATAGAAATACTAACTAAGGTATTATATTATCAACAATATTATAAATATACTGTAATAAAATTTGATCTAGGGGTGTGATGACTTAGTGAAGTGGTCAGGTTGTTAACCTCTAAGTGGCAGGTCTAGAGTTCAAATCCCATGGACGACGAATTTTGAAAAATAGGTCTGTGTTATGATAACTGTCTCTGTCGATCAGTTGGATTGGTGTATCTGTAACTTTTGTTGCACTATCTCGAATGGGAGCTTGGGACATCTATGCTAAGTGTAATGTTACACCTATATAGAGGAATGTTAATAACTGATGTTGCATAAGACTTCAGTGCAAACTCACGATAAGACCACCAGGTGTGGAAAGCAAAAGAACTGAAAAGTCAAAAACCCACTTGGAAATCCCGAGTAAGAAGGTAGCACAAAACTTTCAATGGTGCTGTTGGACTGATGAAAACCCATGAAACACCCCCAAAGGGATAGGTGGATAAACCAGATGGCAAGATGTATAGAGGAGCACATGACCAACCAGGCTGCCAAAATTACCAAAGAAAAAGGATACTAAGGTATACTATATCGGGCCATCTGGATTGGAAGTCCAGAGAGTCCTGTTGGTCCTGAGTAGTGATTAGTAGGAGACAATGGAGAGAATGTCAGAAAGATGGGTATCAGGGTTTTGGGTGAACTTTACAAGGGTAAAAGTGGTTTAATGGTAAGCCCTAACTGCAAGTAATAGTTTAGGCCAAAGCATGACCAGGTAAGCTGTAAGTATAGGATACAGAATGTACTGGTAGGTTTAGTACAAAATTAAATATGACTTAGTGATCATAGCATATCTTCACCAGTTTACTGAAGTCACTGGTAGGGTGTGATAGATGCAGGATCAGAGTGTTTAAATAGAGGATCTACAGGTGGGTTCTAGGTATAGCAACTAGTATAGAACCTTCAAGTGGACTACTTAAATTAGACAATAACTAAAGTTGTACGAGTGGCTAATTATATACTCTTTCTGTAATTGCCTCTGTGTTTGTACATATACAGATGCTAGCCAACTTATACTATCAGTAAAATCCTGAGTTGCAAGTACTCATCTTAACATTTAAAAAAAAAAAAAAATTTGATCTAGAAAAATTCATATATATGATATAGAATACTAATTCTTAACTTAAGGGTTTTTTTAATAGTATAATAAATACAATTATTTCCAAAAAATGCTCAGCTTATAATATAAATAAAGCCAAAAAGTTAATTGTTAGTTTATGTTATATGATTGCAGATTTGTATAATAAGTTTGTTAATAGACATAAGTTAGAAGTAGGATTGTATTTAATAGCATTAGATGCTACATAAAAAGCTATTGATACAATAGCAAGTCTTGGATATTCTGCATATATGAAAACAGTAGAAGAATTTTGCAAAAAAATTTAACAAGAATACTAATAAAGATTAAACAGCATTTTATATGCAATGTATGTTAAATAAATTAAATAAATTAAATAAAGAGAATTGCTATTGCCATCTCTTATTTTTGCTAATGCCATTCTCTTACTTAATCTGATTAGCTTTTAACATTTCTAACTCTAATTCTTAATTAAAGTTAGATTATATAAAGGATGGCATTAACAAAAATAAAGATGGCAATAGCAATATTCTTAAATAAATATATTTAGATATTAAATTTATTATTTTTTTTATTAGAAAAGATTATTTTATGTTTATAATATAAATGATTATTATTCAATTCATAAAAATCAGAGACCTAATACAGTATCAATCTCAAGTGCAAAACATTTTGCAACTTTTATTACAAAACTGATTATAGAATGTTTATTCATATTGCTTAATTATAATAATGTATTACTTTATAATCTAGCAAATATTAAAACATATAGAATCTGCTAATATTTACTATATAAATATAAGAGAATGTTTGATTTATTATATTTTAATTATAGAATTTTGCAAGGCTATTTAATTTTTGAGAAGTTCAATCAAATTGAAGCTTTAATGATACATAGTTATGCAGATAATTTAGTTAAATAAAAGAAAAAGAGATTGATAAAAGGTGTTAAGTTAGTTGAGTTTAAGAAGCAAAGTTTGCACTTAGTGCAAACTTATATTAATATCTTAAAGGTTTTTTTATTATTAAATGATAAAACAAAGCATTTAGATGAAAAAGTTGTATTAGTTATTGTTAACTGACCTGAACAGATATTTATTTAAAAAACATTATATATAAGAACTATTCTAGGTTTATAGTATAAATTTCTACAAAAACTCTAGTTATTTTTTTCAATATTGGGACCCTCTATTTATCATTAAACAGTAAAGAGCAGGTTGTGTTAGTTTACCATTTTTTGTTAAAAAAATCTGTTTCATTTTGTATTTAGTAAAAACAAAAAGTTTACAAAAAAAACTATAATTTTGAAGAATAAATCTTATACTAGAACTCTCACACTATGGCTGACTTATAATTAGTGATAATATTATAAAAAAATTTGGATTGATATACAAGAATAGTAAATATTAAACAACTATTAATTTGCATAATACTTAGTTTCTACTACTCTTAATATATATGCTATCTTATTTCAATTTAAAAAATATGTAGAGTCTGTTTTTCGTATTTGAACTTTTTTTTTATATTAGAAAAGAAAAAATTACAACAAAGCATTTCTTGTATTTTTATCAAACTTATTTTATTAGATGAATATGAGTCATTTTATTTTAAAGGTATTAGAAGAACACTTGCTAAGTTTTAATGAATATTATATAGAAATATATATAGTAAAATCAGAGCAAATACATCTTCGAATGCAACAGTGAATAATATTATAAAATATGCATATGTTGTAATAAATCAAGATTGTAATATTAAAAATATATATTGTAAAGTTTAACATTATCTATATAATATTAAAACACTTGATTTTTTGTCTAATAAGATTAGCTTTTTTTTATTGCAATATTTTTAAACCATTTTTTATAATCATAAAAAAGTTTTTTAAAATTAAATACTACAACTATTGGTAACAGCACTATTAAAAGCACTATTACTAAAAATACTACTAGCAGACATACTACTAAGAGCACTACCAAGAATGCCACCAAAAGTATTACTAAAGACACCACCAAGGGCACTACCAAGAGCACTACCAAAAGCACCACCAATGGCACTACCAAGAACACCACTACCAAAAAAAACCACCTCAAATATACCAACTAGCAACTTTAAACAAAGAGGTAGACTTGTAATGTTTATTAGCAGCATTTAATACATCCTACCCTTTACATTCTAGATTATATGATTTTTGCAAACTTCTATTTATTAATAATAATGATATAATATTCATTTGTGGTTATAGCTATCATGCTGTTTGCTACAATAGAAGGTGCAGTTACTATGAAGAATTCTATAAAAAGAAATTATCAAAAACATTAATGCATTTTTAAAATGAATTGAAAAGAGTGCAAATTTGCTTACAAAAAAAGACCTTGATAACAACAAAGATGAAAAAAATACTGAAAAAAATTCTGAGAATGTAAAAAAATACCTGACATTTTGTTTAAACTGGCCAAACAAATAGAACAAATAGTATATTGATAATATACTTACTGCCAATAAACTTTTAATTTTGCTGTTAATGTTTTTTTATATCAGTATTATTTAAAAAAATTTTTTTAATATAATTATATATATATATTAATATTAATTATAAAAAACTTCATGTCTTATAAAAGTCTTTAACAATAGAGATTTTTCAAGACTTCTTTTCACAATTCAAATACAAGACAACTAAAAAACATACTAACATAGTTTTGAAAAGTTTTAATATAGCTTTTGATATATTACTATATGATATATATATTTTTTATATTACTAATAATAATTTTGATATATAAAATTTTGTGTAATAAGGGTGTGGTGACCTAGTAAAGTGGACAGGTTGTCAACCTCCAAGTGGCAGATCTAGTGTTCAAATCTTATAGACAGCAAAATTTGAATAATTATATCTATGTTACAATAACTATATCTTATCGATCAGTTGGATAAAAGTAAAAGATCTGTAATCTTAGATGCACTATCTTGAATGAAAACTTGAGGCATCTATGCAAAGTGTAATGTTATACATACATAGAGAAATATTAAATAATTGGTATTGCATAAGACTTCAGTGCAAACCCATGATAAAACCACCAAATGCATAACTCTAAGAAATCAGAGCATAAAAAATCCACTTAGAAATTCTAAGTAAAGAGGTAGCATAGACTTTTAATGATATTACTGGATCATCAGAAGCTTCAGAAAGAATAACTAAAATAGAACAAATAACAATATGTATAAAAAAGCATATACCAATCAGACTACTAGAATCTTCAGAAGAAAAGAATCTTAGGATACTATACTGGGCCATTTGGATTGGTAGTCTGAAAAATCTTGTAAGTTCAGAGTAAGGGAAAGATGTTAGAAAAAGAAGGTGTCAAAGTCCTAGTAAATTTTACAAAAGTATAGTAGTTTAATGATTAGCTCTAACTACAAGTGATAATTTAGACCAGAGTAGTACTAAGTTAGCTATAAGTATAGAATACAGAAGACTCTAGTAGGCTTAGTTTTTTTTTTTTTGGTGTTAAGGTGAGACCTTGCTTATATCTTTATTAGTAATTTTAGTTATACATATTAATATACTATATTAAAGATATACTAAGATTATAAAATACAAAATAAAAACTATATATATGAATTAAAGCTTAGACAACTTTATCTGCAACCTAAACTAACTATGATGGTCAAGGCCCATCTAGATTTGTAATGTTAGAATATAGTTATAAAATGTGCTATGATTAATCTAAACTATTAACCATATAGAGTAAAGTTAATAAAAATAGAACAAATCTATTAGATAAATTTGTCCTATTTCTATTAACTCTACCCCATATATTGATTTTTCTAATAGTTTGTTCAATTGGTGAACAAGTATTAGGACATAAGTGTAATTGATCTGCTATTCTACATAAACATGAATATGTATAGTTTATATATAATCTTTTGTAATGTCTAGTTTGTTGTATCTGTTGTAAAGTATTGTGAATATTATGAGTTTGAAGAGATATAATATTGTTATTCTTTTTTTAGTTAAGAAGTTAATGCAGTATAATTTTCATATTTGATTGTAAATTTGGTCATTAATATCAAGAAGTGTTTGAATAATGATTTGTAAGACTATCTTAGTTAGTATATTGTAATTATAAATTGTTTTAATTAAGGCTTTAGATATAAGGCCTTTAAGAGTAAGGTCAAGATAAAAAGAGTTTGCTTGAAATGATATTTAGTCAAATAAAAAATAGGTTTGAATTTTTTGAATAAGTTCATGAAGCTGGCCTATGGATAAATCAAGATCAGCTTTAGATAAAATGTGCTAAATTGATAGATTAATAATATTTGTAATAAGAGAAGAGTTGAGACAGATTAGCCAGTATAAGTAAAAGTCAGAAAGATTGCATCTGAAGCAGTTAGTATATATAAAGATAGTTGAATATATGTTGTGAAAAGAAAAGTATGTTGGTAATTTGTTTAGCAGGATTTTGATTTTAAAGGCTTTTGATTGATTAAATTTGAAACTAGTAAAGTTAGATGAGGGTTTTTGGTTATGATTAAGGTATAACCATGTTGATTGCCAGTTTATGTAGTGATTAATATAAGACATTTATTGTTTTTTTTTTGTAAGAACCACATTGCCAATATGTGAGCTTTGCAAATATTTTTGATAAAGTATTGGGTAGGAAGCTCAACAGAATTTTGTTTCCATTGCAAAATATGAAAAGAGTTGTAGATGTTAGTATATTGAAAGTTTAAAAACAGAAAAAAGATATGTTGTTTTGCTAAGAGTCAGCCATGTTATTGAAGGTATTATCTATATGTGCTTGAACTTTGTGAAAGTTGATATTTAAATTAAAGGATTTAATAATATTAAAAAGTGTATGCTATAAAGGCCATGTATTAAATTTAAAGAGTTTGTTAGAGTTATTGAGTTGTGTAGAAAGTTTGTAATACTTAGATATAACTGATTGTGAGTTAGTATAGATTTAAAGTGTTGCATTATGAGATACAGTTGAGATTGCAGATAAGATAGAAAAGAGCTCTGCCTTATAAGCTAATAGTCAGAAATGAATTTTAGTTAAAAATTTATAAAGAACTTGGTTGTTACTATTAATTTAAACCTATCTAATGCCCATTGAGCTTTGTTTAGTTCTAATATTAGATACTGATCCATCAGTATAAAAAGTAAATTCCTTATATAATAGATTGTTTTGAAAAATTTCTTCAAGTTTGTTTAAACAGTCATTAGGTTTAAAGATTTTTGTGATAGTAGAATTTGATATATTAATAATAGAATAGTTGTATAGAATTCATAAAGAATGTTTAATTGCTGTTAAATAAATAAGATCTAAATAGTTAGCATTAAGTTTAAGTTTAGAAGTTTTTCTTTAAGAAAGCTAGTACAGATAGTTGCTAAAATGTTGATTGTGCATGTTTGCTTAACTTTGTTTGAGTTAAGATGACATTCAGTACATGGTATACAGTTTAGCTCTGAAAAAAAATAATAGTAATTATGTTCTAAGTTAATATTCATATTCCAATGTGAGATAAAGAACTGGTTTGTGTTTGGAAGATATTTGCATATTTTGCTAATAATGATCTCTTCGTTATCATTATTGTAGGTAAGTAGCCAAGGTTTAAGTTTTTTCTTAATTGGTAAAGTATTATATACAAAAACATTAATTCCTGAAGGTTAAAATGAGAAAAAATTAGGTGATATAATCTGTTAGATAAAATTGTATCTTCCAGGTAGGTAAACTAAAGAGGTTACCTTTCTTTTGTTAGTTTGTGAAGTCTTGATAAAAGATGATGCCATTTAAGTAATGTACTATTGTCTGCAATACATAATTGTTCTAAGTAGAGTATATTGTTTTTTCAGAGTTGTTTTCTGAAAGTATAGTATTTGGAATGTTGACTGAGTATTGGTTCTAGTAGTTGGTATCCATCATGAAAAGTATTAGGCCACAAGACATTAGAGTTAACTAAAATTAATATACCAAGGTGTTGTAGAAGTTGTATAATTTTAAAGTTAAGTGTAAGTTTGTTAGGTCTGTCTATAAGTGGTTGGTTATGTTGTAGAATATTAGTAGCAGACCAAAGGTTGTTTTGAAGTTGCTGTAGTCGAATTTTGATAAAAATACCAAGAATCTCAAAGTTGTTAATTTTTTGTTAAAAGCAGGATATATAATATTGTAATTGGATATTCTAAATATTATATATATTATATATATAAGGATTAAGCATAGTGCTATTGGAGCTGGTACAAGAAAGTTTAGCTTTATGTTTAATCATGATAAGGTATTTGGATAAAATGCTATTACAAGTGAAGTGTTTAAGAATGATATTATGTAATCTGTATTTAATAGTAGAAATGATTACAGTATTAGTAATATAGATGGTTTGTTTGTTTGTAATTCTTTTTGTGCCAGTAACATTAATGAGTTGAATTGCTTTATTATAAATAAGTTGGCTTTGTTTTGTATGTGAGTTATTAAGAATGAACCAACATCTAAAAATTTAAATGGTTGGTTTGCAGAAATTGGTATAAGTAATGAACTAAAGAAATAGATAGAAGCTGTAAATAATGTGTTTGATATAAGAATTGATTTAGCTGAGTTGATTTGAATGTCAGCCATATAATAAAAGGATGTAGCTATGACAATAATTGATTGTAATTTTTTTTAGATTTGGCTATCCAAAGTGTGTCATCTATATATGCTAATACAGATACTTAAGTTTGAGTTGTTGAAATTTTGGTTAAAGCAGACTAGTATTCCACTTTGTGGCCAAAGTGTATTCTGAAAAGTCTAAAGCTATTTTGTTTATAAGTAGGTCATAATAAATTTTTCAGAACAGCAGAGTTATAGTTTCTTTTTAGTCAATGCCATTTTTAACATTGTAAGAAATAGTAAGACCTAAGTTTGTAATAACTCAGTTCTGTCAATTGGTAAGCAAATTAATAAGAATATTGATAAGGTTAGATGGCATATATAGGTGTAATAAAGATTTGGTGAAGAGTGTAAGATCTACAGAATCATAAGCTTTGCTCATGTTCTGAAATAAAAGCCAAAGTTGTTTGGAATTGCAGAAAGCTTCTTTAATAATATTATTAAGTATATGAATAGAGATAGCTGTGCTATTACCAGGTAGAGCTATATAGTTAAAAGGTAATAAAATTTTATAATGAATAAAGATGTAATTAAGTCTGTTGGTAAGAAGTTTGGTATAAAGTTTTTTGATGTGTTTAAGTAAACTAATAGATCTGGTATTAGTTAAGTTGCCATCAAAAAATAGGTTTTTTAGAGATAGGAAAGATTCTTTCTTCTTTTCATTAATTTGGAATTTGACCAAATGTGAGACAGCAGTTAAGAATAACTGTAATTGTATTAAGAAAAACTGTTCCAACATGTTGAATTATCTCATAGCTGATGCCTGATAGTTTACATGCTTTGTTATTAGGAAGTTAATTGATAACTTTAAGAACTTCTACAGGAGTGAATTCTTTAAGTGCTAGTTGATACCATGTAGGATCAATGTTCAGTTTAGGTTGGTATTTTTGTTGCCACATTGTGTTGAATAATTGTAGTTGGATGTTTCTGGAGGCTGTCCAGTTATCAAAGAGTTGTTGGATATGTTGTTTAATAAGTGATGGTTCAGTGATAATGTTGTTTGAATTTTAATATTGTCAAACTTAACAGGATCTTTGTGTTGATTAAGTATACTGTTAATTATTGATGTTAAACTATTTTGGAGTTTAGTACATCTTTTGGCTGTTATTATTAATTTGTTCTCTTATGTTTTTGATATTTTCTAATTTGCATATATGATAGAGTATTTTCTACTCTGCATTGGCTGCAGTTATCCAGTTAGATAGAAGGTTAAAATCTTGGGACAGTATAGATATATTAAGATAATAAAGTGAATTGAATTGATCAATATTTTGATTATAAAATATAGGTACAAGAGTATAATTGCAAAATGCTGCTTTAACTTGTCTTATAATATTGCCTAGTTTTTTGAGTTCTAAGTATAAGTTGGATGCCTTAGAGGAAAAAATATATTGAAAGTTACAAACAGTAAATTTTTTGTTTAGGATATGTTGAAGAGCAACTAAAATAATACTAGTTTAAATTTTGTACTAGGTGGCTTCAAATGATTTTGTAGTGTTAATTGTAGAGGGAACATTGTTATTTTGAAGATTAGATATAACTTGGTCAATAAAGTTTTGCTAAAGGTCTTGGTTTATTTGTTTATAGACAAATATTCTATGCTTAGTTTTGGTTACTAATTATCATTTTTCAGTAATAACATAAGGAAATTTTCAAGATAATATTAGGATATTATGATCACTAAGAGTACATTGGTTAGCATCATCTGTGTAGTAAGAGGTTTGGTATTAGATAATAGAATGGTTAGTCCAAATATAGTCAATATGATTGCTATATCTGCTACTATGCCATATAAAAGTTAGAGATTATGTATGTTTTGCTAAATTATACATGTTATTGTGTTGGAGGAAATAGATAAGTTTAAGTTTGATAAAAGATGATTGTAAGTTGTCAGAGACATTGAAGTTACCTATGACAATTGGTTATATATTGTTTGTATTTGCTTCTTGAATCTATTATATAATATTGTTTTGAATAAGAAGTCTAAGTTGAAAGTTATTACAAGATAGGTAGACTGATATAATGTGGAACTTAAAGTCATGTTTAAAGAAGAGGTCTATTGCAATGGCATATCCAGGAAGGTTAAGTGTTTTATAAACATGTGGTTTAAGGTGTTTTTGAATCATAATTGTTGTTCTAGCTTTACAATTATTAGTACATGACCAATAATAAGTAAAGTGTTAAAATCTAGAAAATTTAGTATGTGTATTGTTCTGTGAGATTTTAGTTTCTATAATGCTAGCAATATTTATATTATGAGATAGCAGTAATCCTCTTATGTTTGTTGTTTTAAGTTGTCATTATATTCTCATATATTATATATACATATTGACAGATAAAGTGGTTTGTATAGGTTAGATGTAGATGTTTCAACTATTTGGTTAGAGGATGTATATTCAAAAATAGTCTCTGACTAGGAAGCTGTATTATTAGATGCAAAGGTAGATAGTAAGTTAGTAGGTAGAGATGCTGAAAATGAGTCAGCAAGAAACAGTTTATCAAGTAAAGATGGGTAGATATTAGGTGAAGTATTGTTTGATGTTGTTAGTAGAGGTAAGTGCTTGTATAGTTCATATTGAAAAAGTTGAATGAGGTGATGTTTAGACAGAATAGAATCTGAAGAATTAGTGTATATATGTAGCTCAGTTTTGTTATAATTGATAAATATATTAAGGCTATGTTTGAAGAAATGTTTTTAGAAATAAAATAAAAATTCTTCAAATATTATATAGTGGTATATGATAGGTAGATTATATAGTAATAGGAATTTGTTATAACATGTATTTGTTCTTGCAAAGGGTGAAGTATTAAAAACAGGAGCATGAGAGATTGAATTGTCTTTTACAGGGTCATTCACTGTTTGAAGCTTAGCTTGTAAAGCTGTAGAGAGTACTATAGTCTGCTCTGTATATTGGGTCTAACCATTATTAACTTGGCCCTTCATATAAATGAGCTTTACTGTCTGCTTACTTATATTATTTTTCTTGCCAACTACTAAGAATATATATTTTGGCAAAGTGGCAGCTGCATCTATAAAGTTTGTAGAAGACAAGTTTATTAAAAAGAGGTTTCCTTAAGAAAAGGAGATTCTTCAATTAAGAAAGGTATTAAGTATAACATTTGAAATTTGGCATGTAATATTTTGTTAGCCTCTGAATAGGCTGTTTTTTTAGTAATAAGTATTGATTTGTGAATATATTAGAGATTTGTCAAAAGAGTTAAAAAATGTCAAAACTCTTGCTAATAGTTCAGTACTATTAAGTTTGGAAGTAATAAGTTCTACTGCTTTTTGTTTATTGAGTTTGTCAATATGATGGTTTTGTGCTATGATGTTTTAATATAAATTGAGATATAAATAAAAGTAATAGCTGCGACATTTGGGGTTAGTTAAAACATTGTTGATTTTGCAAGCAGATTTTCCTATTTCTGTTACAAGTTCATCAAGAAGAGAGATAGAAATTTGTTTGTTAAAGGATGCTTCATGTTTGCTGTTTTTGTAGAATATAGATGGATCAATTTTAGGTTGTTTTCAAGCTTCATTTTCTTGTTTTGAAAAGTTTATATATAATTTTTTAAAGAAATCATTTAATAATTGTAAGAAATTATGTTGAAATTGGAGGTTGGAAGTTGTTGTAGATGGGTTTGTGTTTTTTGGTTTTTTTTTCTTTGTTTTTGGATTCTGTTTTTTCTAAATAGAAACAAGTTTCTACTTTACAAGTAAGAATATGAAAGTTGGCTAATTTAATTATTTCATTTTGATATTCTTGTAAGTTGTAAGATTGTTGAAATTGTATTTTAGTAGGTAAGATTTCTTTGAGGTAGAAAATAAATTTCTATCAAATTTGGTATTTTAAGAAGTTAAATACTTTGGTTTCATCTAATGTTTAAACAAATTGTCAGTTGTATGTTAGAAAAAATTGTTTAAACCATTGTTTTAAATGGTCTAAAGAATTTGCAAGAGATAGAATGTTTAGTTTTTGGTGGAATAGCATTTTTGGAATAATAAAATCAAGATAGATATTAAATTTGCTATTAGATCTGATTATAACATATTGCTTTTCTTTGTCAAATTCAGATACTTTTGATATAATGTTAAATCTTTTAGCTCAGAGTTGAAAGTCTTCAGCAAATATGATGTAATCAATTGCTTGGTAGTTATTTAAAAGATATAAATGAATGTGAGCCAGGTTGATACAAAGTTGAATATAGTTTTGGTTAGCATATAGGAGGATAGTAGCTGAAGAAGCAAAGATTTTGGAGCAGTTAAGTTTTGTAAAAATAATTTTTGTAAATGCCAGGATAAGTTTTTTAAGAGTTTCTTCAAGTATGTCAAAAAAAATAATAATTGCTTTGTCTATATTAGGGTTAGTTTTTTGGATAAATTCAATAAGAAATTCAGGTCTGTCTTTAGCTATTTTGCAAATAATATGATAAAAACTAGCTTTAAGAGCTTTTTGTTTGGAAGTTTCAGGTTTGATTTCTTTATCAGAATAAAAGTCATATAGGTAAGATATAAGAAAATTAAAAATTTTTCTTGAAAATTCAGTTTGAAGTTGTGATTTATTTTTCATATCCTCAGAAATTGGAAAGTTGGCAAGCTAGTCAAATGTTGGGTTGGCTTTGATTTTTGTTAGTTGTTAGTAGTATTAGTTTGTGTTGCTGTTGTTGTTTGCTTGTTTGTTGTTGTTGCTATTGATCATTAGTATAGAGAGGTTTTGGTATAGTAGTAGTAGTAGTTATTGTTGTTGTTAGTTATTATCATTATTAATAGTATTATTATCAAAATCTATATTATTTGTAGTATTGCTTTTGTTGTTAGGTAAGGTTGTAAAAGTAAGTTCAGATGCAAGTAGATTGTAAGAGCTAATTGTTTGTTGAAGTTTTTAAATAAATGTTAGAGAAGAACTTAATTGTTGTGCAAATTGTTGTGCATTGGTATAGGCTTTATAGTAGGGTTTATCATTATATAAAGTAGCATCTGTTGCCAGGTAGTGTTGGTTATTTATTTCTTTACAGACAATAGGAAATTACATTTAGCACAAAGATAATTATATATAGTTGGTGAGGGTGATGCTGTAGATGATAGCAAAACAAACTCAGTAGAGTTTGCAATAGTATTTGCTAAAGTTTTTTTGTCTTTAAGTTTTAAAATAATTTTTGTAGTTTCATGTTGTTTGTAGGTTTGGTTAGTTGTTAAGATAAAGTGTGTATAATATTTGCCACAAAAGCATATGACAACAGAGCTAGATTCAGGTACTTTAAAGTAATGACTACTTTTTGTGCTTTCTCTGAGTTTAGTAATACTACAGTTATTAGATTGTTTGTTTGCAAAAATAGGACATGATGAGGTTGCTGCATCTTTATGGATACCAATACCAAAGCTTTAGAACATTTTTGGTAAAAATAGTCAAGGTCGATGGTGTCTGATGCACTTGTTACAAGAGTTGGTATTTTGTTCTAAAAATAGATTTTTAGATATGTTTTTTAAAAAAATTTGTTCTATTTAAAAGTTTCTAGACTAGTTAGAGAAGTTTTGAAAAGAGTTTAGGTTTTAGGTAAGCTAATTGGATGTTTAGAAAATTCTAATAGGTATCAGAAAAGTGAAATTTCCAGGACAATCTAGCAAGTTTTCCTAAAATTGCCAATGAAAAAACCTACAAAAAGCAAGTTTTTGTTTTCACTTTTTGCTTGTATCTTTGTGAGTTTTGGTTTGTTTTTAATAAATTATATATTAAAATGTCTGTTTAGTGAGCTAAACAGCTTTTGAATAGATATAAAGATAGATTTAATTATAAAATTATGTGTAAAAGGGCAAAAACTAAAACTTGGTTTTTGGAACTTTTTTCAGCAACCATGTATTATTTAAAAATAAACTTAGCTGCCTAGAAGGAGAAACATGTGCTGAACAACTTTACTTAAGAGGTCAAATAAGGTTTACTTAGTAGAAAGTTGATAAATAATCAAATGTTGTTTTTGTAGTTTTGATATAAGTGATCTATAAAAAGAGTTGCAATTAGTTTTCCATTGGAAAGAGTTAATAATTTGTGTTTTATAAAAAATATTAAAGAAATAAGACAACAAATTAATAATAATATTTTTAAAAGATACTTTAAACTTTAATCTAATCCAAAATCTATAATTAATAGCATAGTTAATTAATACAAAGATTTAGTTAAATTTAACATCAAAACAGATAATAATTAATTACCAATATTTAAACTATTAAATTGTATATTTAATAATATTTTAATCAATAAACATTATACAGATATATTAATCAACAATTTTATAAATCTAATTAGAAAAAAGAATATAATATCAAACTAAATACTAATCCTAATTGGTACTATAATGTTTTTAAAGAATTTACTATTAATAAAGTATTTGCTATATTATTACAAATTTTAAATAACATCCTATTTTCAAGACTGGACAGCATACAGACTTATCAATGAAACTCTCTTTAACAATTTCTGGCAACAATACTACTTCCCACCCTCTCACATTAATGCAACTTGGTATCACTCCCTTAATTCTCCTATTACTAATAATGAACTTACAAGAACTCTCTTTCAACTACCTAATAACAAAGCCTGTGGTCCTACAGGCATTAGTTATGAAATGCTTAAACATATTAGCCCTCTATGTACTTCTGCCATCATTGCTCTTTTCAACCATTGCCTTCTTGAAAATAGAATTCCCAAGCAATGGAAACATAGTCGCATTTATCCTATTTCTAAATGAAATACCTTTGATGGTAACCTTAATCTTACTCAACCCATTAGTCTTGTTGAACATATCTGCAAGCTCTATACCAAAATTCTTACCAATTGACTTAGCTTTGTATTTTCAATTTATCCTATCCTCTTACCTTTTAATTATGTTGCCCTTCTTAACAATAGTATCTCAATCCCTATTTATATTCTGAACAACCTTATTAAAGATGCTTCTTGCAATTATAAGGACATTTCGTTATTTTCTCAAGATATGAGTAAAGGCTATGACTCTGTTAACTTTACTCTCTTTAAACATGCACTCTTTTGTCTCTCACTTTCTTTATCTACTATTAACTAGAGATGGGCATTTTGCATTATGCATATCACATTACGCAAAACATAATGTCACATAATGTAATGTAATCATTTTAAAATTTAAAAATGCATATAGAAATTATTATATAATTTT
>CAJVQA010004901.1:0-16896 GCA_910591915.1 Cetraspora pellucida
GATCATAGGGGATTAAAGATGTTGTAAATGATCTTTCAAAATTGTCTTCTACAGGGTCGATCACTGTATGCTCGGCTTCACAGCTGTGCAAGGTACCATAGTTTGCCCTATATGTTGGGTCTGACCATCATTATCCTGGCCTTCCACATAAATAGGCTTGTCCATCTGCCTACTTATATTATTCTCCTTATTAACTACAATGGTTGTATCTTTTAATAAGGTGGTAGCTGCTTCAATGTGTATTGTAGAAGACAAGAAACTTAAAAAGAAGATTATAAAAAAAGAGTGTCAAGGATGGAAACAGGTTGGAAGTCTAGGTTGAATTTTTTTGCTAAAAATTTTTTAGCTGCAGATAAGCAGTATCATTAAAGTATTTAATAATTTGTAAATATGTTAATTTTTGATTTTTGATGACATCAAAGTAGGTAATAATTTGGACAAGAAATTTGGTATTGATAATGTTTTTGGTTAGTAAATTAATTGCCTCTTCCTTAGAGAGAAACTGTATATTATAGTTTTCTGCAGCAATTTGGTAATATAAAGAAAGATAGCAGTAAAAATAATAGTTATAACATTTGGGATTTGTTTTGACTTTGTTTTGTTTACAAACAAAATCATTAGTCTGGTCTACTAATTTGTCAAGAGCTTTGATAGAGATGAGTTGATCAAGTAAGGCAGCATGTTCTTTGTTTTTATGAAAAAGTGTAGTATTGAAGGTTGGATAGATCCATGTTTCATCATCTTAAAGAGGAAATATTAAGTGAGATTTGCTTAATATGTCATTAAAGAGTTTGGTACTGTTATAGAATTTTTTATCATCAAGGTATGAACATAATTTGTTGTTACAGATAAGACAGTAAAAGTTAGCAACATGGGATACTTCTTCATGTTATTTATAAAGTAAATTAGGTTTTTTGAAAATATAAGATTCAGAAAGGTGTTTGGAAAGTTGTAAGATGAAATGTTGTCAGAATTGGATTCTAAGAAATGTACAGACTTTTTTTTTGTTAATACTAAAAGAGAATTGTTGACTGTAGGAAGGAAAGTAAGTTTCAAACCAAGAATTGAAGTGGTCAAGTGAGTTTTTAAGAGAGGGAATACAGAATCTTTCAAGAAATAGTGTTTTAGAAACATTGAAGAAGAGCTTGATATTGAATCTAGCATCTGACTGAATAATAAGATATTTTTGATTAAGATCAGTAGTTTGAGTAAAAGATTCAATTTTGAATCTTTTAGGTCTGAGTTGTAAATATTCAGCAAATTTTTGGTAGTCAATTGATTGGTAGTTATTGAATAAGAAGAAATGAAGTTGTGCAAGATTAAGACAAAGTTGGAGATAATTATAAGCAGTATATAGAGGGATTGTGACTGGTGAAACAAAGATTTCAAGATAGTTAAGTTTTGTAAAGAGGACAGTTGTAAATTTGAGAAGTAGGTTTTTGAGAGTAGATTCAAGAAGATCAAAAGAAATAGTAGCACTTTTGTTAATATTAGAATTGCTACTATAAATGAGATCAGTTAAGAATTCTAGTCGTTGCCTAGCTATAATACAAATAATATAATAAAATGAGGCCTTAAGTGCAGGTTGAGTGGAGGTGACAGGCTTAATTTCTTTATCAAGATAAAAATTATAAAGAAATTTTTTAAGAAAAGTAAAAAGTTGAAGAGAGAAAATAGTTTGTAATTTTTTGTTAGGTTGCATTTCTTCAGTAATTGGAAAATTTGCAAGCCAGTTATAAGTAGGATTAGATTTTGGTTTGGCAACACTAGAGTAGGTTTGGAGAGAAGGTTTGTTAGAAGTACTATCAGGTGGATTAGTATTATTAGAATTATTAAGATTTAAGTTAGCATTATCAGGAATTTTAGTAATAGAAGGTTGATTAGAAATAGGGTTAGTATTGATAGTTATAATAAAGAAGGAATTAATAAGGTCAGAAGAAGTTAAGGTTTGTTGAGAAGAGGTAATAAAAGAATTGATAGTTTGAGAGGATTCATGTAGGATGTTTTGAAAGATTTGAGTGAGATTTTTCTTAGTTTGAGATGAGCTAGCTTTATGTTAAGATAAGGCAGTCATGCAGATAAGATAATAAACTTCATTATTTTTAGTGCCATATTTTTCATTAAGGTAATAATAGTCATTTCTCTTGTTACAACCAATTGGCAAAGAGCATTTGAGACAAGTATAATAATATATATCAGATATAGGAGATGAAGAAATATTGTCAGTTGAGAAGGAGAGATTAGTTAGGAGTTATTGAGCTGATTTGTTAAGATTCTTTTTTGCATTACTGTTAACATAGACTGTAGTAAATTCAGTGACTTGAATATGGTTAGTGTTAGTAGTTAAGATAAATTTGGTGTGATATTTGTTACAAAGACAAGTAATCACAAAGGTAGAAGTAGAAGCTTAAAAAAAATAAGTAATTTTGTTGTTTCTGAGATTTTTGATTAAACAAATAGTTAGTTTGACTTTAGGAAGGATAGGGTAAGCATTATTGCCATTTTCTTCTTCATAAAGGGCAATTTCAAAATTGTTAGAAAAGTTTTGATAGAAGAAATTGAGGTCTGCAGTATCAGGCTTTTGGCTGCTTAATGTAGGCATTTTTAGATTTGTTATAAGTTAAATAAGTATTGTGTTAAAAACTTAGAGAGATTTCTTGTAATTAAATAGTTGATTTTACAAGGATAAGAGATGGGAACAAGGGTTGTATAATTGAGATATCACAAAAGTCACACTGGTGTGTAACTAGGATGGTTGGGGTTACAAATATGGCTCAGATACTGGTACAAATAAAGTTTGCAACACAAATTGCTATGTACAATTAATAAGAACCAAATATGAAAATACCTAATTGTGTTCAATGAATTTCTATTAATAGATGGGTTACAAAATTCTGGTATAAATTAATAAAGTATATATTAGAAAATGATAGTATGGTTACATGAAAACCATGTAAGAGAAAAAGAGAATAGAGTAAGAACAAAAGATAAAAAAGAAGTTTAACAAAAGAATAAAAAATGAATTTAGCTGTAGTTCAGTTAATATTGAGTCAAAAAAATTCTTCTTTTAGAGCTTGTTTTGACAAGACAAGTGTGCACTACAACTTTAATTAAGGGTATAAGACAAGTTATTGCAATAAAAACTGTGAAAGAGTTAATTTTTTAAAATTGAAGGCCAAAGGCCATCAGTACAGTTTTCTCTGTGAGTTTGAGAGCTAGATCAATAATATTTTTAAAGTATATATAAATCACTGAGCTGAACAAGTTTACTTAAGACACCAGGACCGGTTGTCTTAGTAAAATAAAAGGTTTTAAGGGTTTTTAGATGGGCAATTTTTTGTTAATTTTTGTATAATGGATTTGCAGAAAGAGTATTATATTATGACATTTAGTTATATGGCATTTTTGATAGATAGGTATATATATATATATATTTTTTTTTAAAATATTAACAGTAAGGCCATGCCTTTAACTTTATTGAAATTCAATTGAAGTTTTTACAAAAAAAAGTTGCTTTTAAATTACATATAAAAAATAAAAACTTAGACATATAATCTGCGATCTAAACCTATAAGAGTGGCCAAGGCTCACCTAGATTTGGATTTGAGTAATAATATAAGAGAGAGAGGTATGGTATTTAATCCATTGGATAGTTCAAAGATCAATTTTAGTAATAATTTGTAGTATTGAAATAGAAGGTAGAGGTGGATTAGAAAAGTAACTATGAGTTGAGTTAGTAGAAAGTGTGGTTTGAGACTGTACAGAACATGAAGTATAGTATGGAATCCATATTTATTTATAAATTTGTTGGTTTAAGTAAAGAAGAAGTTTGATAAAAAAAGTAATAGCAGTACGATAAGAAATAGAAGAATTATGAATAGTAAAAATAAGATCAATAGAACTAGACTAGATAGAGTGGAAATAAATAAAGGTATATATGAAGAGTTATGCAGTTTAAAACTGTTAAGTATAAGAATTTTAGTATGTAAATTAGAAACAAGATTGGCAGACATATCAAGATTAGTTGTATTTAAAATACTCTTAAGAGAATTAAAGATTAAGTGATAAATTATTTAAGTTGATAGGCAGATAGCTCAATGAAGTGAGAAGCTGGTTTGGTTGCATTAATGACATGAGAAAGAAAATGAAGAGTTATTTTTATGAAGAGTATGACAAACAGAAAGTTCATCTGTAAGAATTTTAACTCAAAAAGTTTTTAGAATAAATGAATAAAAACTGTAAGCAAAATTAGAAATTTTTTGATTGTTATTAATATAGAGCCATGTAGCTTTCCAATTAATATCAGATGCAATGGTAGATCATTGTTGAAAGTGATGTTGAGATGTCCAAAGTAATATAATGTTGACTTGGCATATAGTTCGAATAAAGCATCAAATAGAAATTTCAATAGAAAATTTATTAATAAAAGAAGTATAATTGAAGTTGTAAAGATTGTTAGTTAAAAATGTTAGGTAAGGTAATATTTGGTGATTATGAGTAAGTTGATCAGCAAGATTGTTAAATAGGTCATTTTGATGTGCAGTAACTTTGTGAAAAGTAAGTTGAATTTCATAAGACTTAATAAAGTTGATAAGTGTTTGCCAGATGAAGAAATATAGAATATGAGTATGAGAAAGAGTAGATGCTGATTGGCAAATATTGTGGTATTTGGAGATTACTGATTGAGAGTCACTAAATATGTGAACTAAGCAATATCTAGAAGCAGTAATAATTGCTGAGAGAATAGCAAGAATTTTAGTTTTGAAGAAGCATGGCTACAGTTTAACTTGTACCTGAAATGAGTTAATAGTTGTAGAGTTATCAACTTGAACCCAACTTATGCCTATAGAGTACTGTAAGGTACCAAAATCGATAACAAAACCATCAGTATAAAATGAAATAGATGATAGATTATGGTTTGAGTTAGTGATAGTCTGAAGGTTATTAACAAGTTAACATATTTCAAAGATAGGAGGTAGTTGTTGTAAATTAATTGTAAATAAAGAAAGAGATGAAATATGTAAAGGATGTCAAAAAGTAACTGAGTATGCAATATCAAGAAAGTTTGCATGAAGGTTGAAAGGTTTGTCATTATTGATGTAACAAAGTAGTTTAGTAGTCAAGTTAGTAGGAATAAAAATAGTACATTTGTTAGCAATTGTATTTGAATTAAGATGGCATCCAGTACATAATGTGGTAGTAGAAGGAGTAGGATAAAGATTAAAGAACTGAGACTGGAATGAGCAGTGCCAATGATTAATAAAAGTAAGGCCAATAGGTGTATTATACCTTCTGGCCTTGCCAATAATTATTTGATTATTGAGAACAGTAAATAACCAAGGTTTAGTGTTGGAAATAAAATGGCCAGTAGAGTAGCAAAAATAGTTTATGGAAGGTAGGTTATAATAATCATAAAGATTATGTTCATAAGAATGACTTATAGTAATATTCTCAAGAATAGTAAACTATTATAGTATAACACCTTTTGGAATTTTGTTAAGTCTAGGTGAAATATGTTGCCAGTGCAATAGATATGATTGTTTTAAGTAGTGAGTTGGTTCAGAAAGAGAAGTTTATAATGTCTGAGTTGTTTTTTGAAAATAAGGTATTTTGAATGAGAATAGATATATGTTACTCTATAATATAATAACTTCTAGTTATAGTATTTTTTAAAATTTTGAAACTATATTAATAATATTTTTTATTTTTTATTATAAGAAGTCACACTAATACTTTATTAAGATTTTTGAAATTATATTTGTAACTATATAAATATTTCTAATACTTAAGTCTAGCATTACCCAGCCACCTTAATAATATCTAAGTACAACCTGTTGCATTACTTCAAGCAGAAGTAAGCTGCTTGTCTAACTACTTAAAGTCTATAATAAAAAGGTCTTTTTCCTTTTATGACAAGCCTCAACATTGTTTTCATTACTTCTTTCTCAATTTGCTTTTCTTTTTCTCTTAATTCTTCTTTCTTTTCTTTTATTTTTTTCTGATTTGCCTTTTCTCTTTTTCTTGGTTTCTTTAGTTTTTCATTTTTTTTCTTTTAATTTTATCTGTTATTCCAATTTTTTTCTCCTATTTATTAATTTTTTTGCAACATATTCTTCATACTTGATCATAAAATATGTTTCAGACTATTATTGCTATTATGTTCACAAACTGCTATCTTGATTTCATGTTTAGAAGTTGCATTAGTTTGCTTTGTGTTTTTTTTGAAATTAAACCTCTTATTAATGTTTCTTTCATTTTTATTTTATCTGTTCTGTCTTTTTAAAGAGCACCATATATAGCACATATAGAGGGATTCAAATTTTTTCTTTTTCTTTTAATTTCTTCTATGCTGTTACAATGGTCACTTTTTGGATTCTTTTCTAAAGATTTTTTTGCCTCTTGCATATTGCCAAGTATGTTTGCATTTTTTTTACTTTATCTTGGCATATTTGGCAATTATTATTGTGTATATATCTGGCCTTTTTTTGTTGAGTTCTTCTAAAGTTGAAAGCTTATCTATTATGCACTTTATAAATGCATTTCTTCTAAAGCTGCTTCTTCTTGTTGTGCAGTATATTCCTTTAGTTGTCTTTAGCCTTTTTCAAAACCATGTTCAATCATAAATTGTGATTTCTGTTTCTGGCTCTAAACCTTTAATTGCTTTTGTTTCTTTCTACTCTGCTCTTATTCTTGCATTCTTTACTAGCTTGCAAAGCAGTCTTGCTAATATGTCAGTTCATTTGTTTTTCTATTCTAAACAGTACTCTATCTCTTTACAACTGACTTTTTCAGTCTGTACTATTTTTTTACTCATTGTTCTCTTCTTTGCTAAACTATCAGCTTTATTATTCTATTTATTTTTACTATAACTTTTTATTTTAACTAAATCTATCTGAATTTTTTTTGTTCTAACAAGGTCTTTAATCTTCATTATCTATATTGCATTCTTTTTCTTAATAATTTTATTTGTGTCTGCTTGTTCTAAGCTTCTACTAATATTTCTTATTATATTATTATTATCTATATATATCTTTATTTGCTTCTCTATAGGTATTATTAGAATTGCTATCCAAATTGCTACCAACTCTACTACTGTTGATGTTTGTTATCCTTCTAGTTCAAGTACTACCTCTTCTTCTACTATTCTTGCATTTCATTTGTTTGTACACATTCTATACTTATATTTTTTTTAGATGCTAGCTCTTTACTATTGTTTTCTTTAGTTGTACCATCTATGTATATTGTATATTTGTTCTTGTCTTTCATAATGTTTCTTTTTAAAACTTCTATTATTTCTTGACTAATATCTTCTTCTAGCTTTTGTTGTTTAATAATTTCTATTTCTAGTTCTTTTATTATTATAAGACCTTTCAGCTTGCATTTACTCATTTCTGGTCTGTTTATCTTCATCTTGTCTGTTATTTGGTCTATTGCTATCTTAATTAGTTACTGCTCTTTCTTATTAATCTATCTGGAATTATATTAATGTTATTGTTTATTTTTATCTATTGCTGACAAATGTTCTCTATCTGTTCTTTCTTATTTATACATCCTTTGTATTTGTTGATCTCAGTTACTATTTTATTTTTATTGCACTCTATTTGTCAGTATTCAACTAATGCTTTTTTCTTTTTCTTTTTAACCATCTTTTTAAGCTATCTGTAATCTCATATGCCATATACTATCCATTCTTTTTTTCTTTTATCTTCTAATATATACTCTCATTTAACTTGCATTGTCTGAGTATTCTGTTTGCCTGTTCTAAAGTATCTTTGTACTACTCTACTCTCTGGACTACTAAGCACTTTTAATTCAATTACTTTGAACCATTCTGCTTTTTTTCCTTTAATCAATTGGCCTTGATAATTTTTTAGTTGCTGCTATGTGATCAATTTTTTTTCCCTTATGTCAAGTAGTTGGTTTAGATATATTAGACCTGCTTCATTAATTCTAACTGCTCCTTTTTTCTACAATTATGCATCTACCAGTTTTTGTATTTTAGTACTATACCTAAACATTGTTCATAGTTCACTTTTCATTCTAATATTTATTTTTAGTCTTCTTGCCTTAAGTACTGCAAGATATACTAAATTATTCTTCAAATATGTTTCAATTCTGGCTGCTCTTTTGTCTTCCATATGTCTTCTGTTAAATCTGCTCCTTGACAGCCTTGTGTTATTCTTAGTTTTATTAGCTGTTCAAGATTGTCTTGTTTGTTTAGTCTTGCTAAGAGGCTATTCACTTGCTTCATAGTTAACTCTTGTTACAATGTTCTACAGTTGCCAAGATTTTTGTGCTCTATTATGCAGTTTTCTACTGTTCATTACAGGTTGCTCTTTTGTTTAGCCAGGCTTATTATTGGTTGATATATTTTATTTAAACTTTTGTCTAACATTTTTGTTAGCTGTAACATATAGCTTAGCTTGAATATTATTACCATATTGTTTATATATGCAATCTGACTTATTGTCATTTTTTTGTACTTTAAATCTCTTATAGTTTTGGCTTATTATTTCTTTTGGCTTCTTCTTTACTAGTATCTTTTGCATTCTGTTGTTTAATTATATTCCTAATGAACAAACTATTTTATATTTTGGTTTTTCTGTTATCTTATTTTTCTTGTATATTACTACTCTTTCTTTTTTTCTAATTTTTGTATTCATTATTATTAGTTTCACTTTGATCTGTTTATCTTTATATCATTCATTTTAAAAAATTCTTCTGCTATTACTAAAATCTCTAATAATTGCTCTTTACTGTTTGCAATTTATGTTATATCATCTGCATATGCAATTGCTGCTTAACAATATTTTGTAATATTGTTACATTACTTGCCTTTTTGTAACTGTTGTTCAACTGTATACCCTAAACTATCATCTTCTTGAATTTTCTTTAATAATGGGTTATAGAAGAGACATCATATTAATAGTAAAATTACTTTTCTTTGGTTTATTCTATCTTTTGCTATTAGTTCTTCTATTAGACTATAGACTGTAATTATTCTTAATTGTCTTTTGTGAAAAAGATTTAATATATATTTAATTGTTCTTTTAAGTATTTTGACTCTTTGCAATACTAGTTCAAAACTTTCAAGAAGGACTGAGTTGAAGGTTTTTTTTATATCCTGCAACAGTATCCATATTTTTTTATCTTTTTCTTTTGCTTTCTCTATTATTATATTTAATATCTGTACTAGTTGCTCTGTTGAGTTTCCTAGAAGGCCTGCAAACTTTGGACCTTTAAGTATTTCTCTTTTCATAAATACTTTGGCAAGCCTTTTTGTTATTATCTTTGTTACAACTTTTCTAAATGTTTTAATTAGTACTATTGCTGAATGTTGTTTAAACTATATCTTCATTCTATATCTTTTGGTATCAGATATACTTGTGCTATTTTCTACTTTGTTGGAATTTTTTTTATTTCTAGACATAAGTCTGCAAAACTCTAAAAACTTTTTGCATTTTTGTTTTTGCTTTCTTGATTAGTATATAGCTTATACCTAAGATATCCAGAGCTGTTCCTGTCTTTAACTCTCTTAATTTCTTTTCTTATTCTTTTTTTTTAATTTTTCCTTCAACTTCTGCATATTATTTCTTTCTAATGCTTTTTCTTGGTTTGTGTATCTTCTTTTACTTTTCTGTTATTGCTTCTAATTTGGTATTTCTTTTTCTAAACTGCATTTTATAATGTTTTGCTACATTTGTCTTAACCTCTTCTTGCTTTGTTATTAAATATGTTTTCTCTTTTTCTTGCTTAATAAGCCTATCAAGCATTATCTTTTTATATAGTTTATTTAAAAAACTGGCAAGCATTTTTTCTTGGTTTGTTTTGATTATTTCATATCTTTTGTCTATATTTTCTTCTATTTATCTTCTTTGTACTTGTTTTCAGTCTTTTTTCTTTCTTTTTTGTAAGAGCTTTTGTCATCCTTTTATGTCTTCTATTTAGGCATATGACTAATGCTTTTATAATTTTAGCAGTTTTGTGCCTATTTTGTTGCCTAGTGTCTTTAATTGTTTATTTGTCTTACTTCTTTTTTCTTCTGTTACTTCTTGGTCCTTTCTTGTCTTTGCATATTTAATTAATTTTGTAGCTTTACAATATCTTTTTCTTGTTGTTGTGCTTTCCAATTTATTCTTTTATTTGCTATTGTGTTGTATATTCTTTTTTTGAGTATGTGCTTATTTGCTGCAGTAATAATTGCTTTTTCTATTGTATCTCATATGCTGTTTATTTTGTTTATATGTTTCTTTATATCTTGCACTTCTGTTTGAATGTTTTTTAAACTTTTTTTTACTTCTAAATACTTTTGCAGCTCTTGTATATAATTTTCCCAATTCTCTGGTTTTGTCTAATTATATAAATATAATGTTCTTGATTGTTCTTTTTTTTTAACCTCTGCTTTACTGTTTTTCTCTATTACATGTTTAATTTATATTTCTGCAGTTATAATTTTATGATCACTCTTTGTAATTCCTTCTGTTTCCTTAATGTTTGCTTTTTGCAAACCCAAGGCCAGTTTTTTTGACACCCAAATATAGTCAATTCTAGTTGCAGCTTTCTTGTTTAACCATATATAATTTTGGCTTGTTGGATGCATATTTCTATATATATCTATGAAATTTTGTTTTTTTATCTAATCAAAGATCAGTAGTCTTTTAAAATTTGCTAATTATGAGTATTGTCTATTTAATATATTGTCTGCTATATAGTTAAAATCACTCATAATTATGACTTGTGTTTGTTTTTTCTGTTTAGTAACTATCTCTACAATCTTTTGTTAAATGTTTTTCCCTATCATCTTGTTACTTGGTAGTATATAGACTTCTATTACTACTAACTCCAATTGCTTGAAGTATAGCATGATCTCTATCATATATTCACTTATTTTCTTAACTGCACCTACATGCTTTTCCTATTGTACTTCTATTAGAATTCCTATATAATCTTTTTTTCTTATCTTCTACTGTATTTGTTTAGTACCCTATATAGTTTTTGTTTACTGCATGTATTAGAAACCTTTCTTCTCTTTCAGTAATGTTTGTTTCTATGACTCCTAATAAAGGCCTGCATTAGGTCCTGCAGCCTAGCCTGGCCTGGCCTAGCCCATATATTTTTGCAGGCCAGGCTGGGTCTGAAGCAAAATTTTATAATTGTAGACTAGACTAGGCTAAAAAATTTGCAAAACTTTATAATTGCGAGCCAGTGCAGGCCTAAAATTTTGTAAAATTATATAAGAAATTTTTGCAGGTCAGGCTGGGCTGGGCCAGGTTGAAGAAAAAATTTAACATATGTAGACTGGGCTGAGCTAGCAAAAAAATGATAATCCTAAATGTGGGCTGGGCCAGGCCTAAAAAAAATTTTTAATCCTAATTGTGAGCCAGGCCAGGCTTCAAAAATAGGCAATTTGCAGGCCTCTAACTCCTAATATTGCAATTGTCTCTTTTTCCACCTAGCCAAATGGATTTTCAAGCTTCTACTCTTTGGTTTTAATCTATTAATATTATAATATGTTATTTTAATTTCTTTCTTTACTTGTTTCTATTTGTCTTTTAATTAGTTTTATTCTGCTTTTATGTTTTTTTTTTTTTCTTTTTCTAGTTTTCTTTTCTTTTTGATAAGAAGTTGTTATGCTTCTCTTGAATATTTCTCTTTCTCTTTGTAGAAAACCTTCAAGCTTCTCATTTGTTTTTATTAGTTCAACTAAGATGCTTTAGAAGTGATTAGCTAGACTATCTTCTGTCTCTAGCTGCATTTTTTCTATTAATTTGTCTTGTTAAACTTTGAGTCTGTCTAGTCTTTCTAAGGTTTTTTGAAGCAAATCTTGCATTTGTAGTTTAAAATTATCTTCTTTTGTTTGTTTTATTTGACTACTACCTTTGCTTTTGTTGTTTTCTCTTTTGGTCATTTCTCTTTTGTCAACTTTCTGCTTTTTTTTATTTATATTGATATATATATTTTTTGTATTGGAGTGTCTTTAACTGTTGCCACCTTTTTTTTTTCTATTCCACTTTTCTTAGAAGTTTTTTCAATATAGAAAGTGGTTGTTAAATCTTATTGGTTTGAATTGTGCTGTTTCTATTTCTTCTTCTGATGCAAAGGTGATTGTTGCTGTTTTTTTTTAGGTTCCATTTCTGTTAGGTGATATGTAAACTGATTTTGCTCTCTTATTTTTTAGGCAGTGTAGTAGCAACACTTCTGAAGCATTGCCTAGAAGCCCTGTTAATCTTGTTATAAACAAGTTTTGGAGATTATATTAGGTGTAATTTTTATTACCTTTGGTTACTTTTGCTAACTTGTAAACACTGATTGGCAAAATTCATAGGATGTTCTTATCAGTAAATTGATCTGCTTGAATTACTGCTAGTACTTTGTGCTTAGATCTTTTAATGCATATTATTTGCAACTTCTTGAAATTTTTACACATATGCTTAATTTTTTCTGCGTTAATGTTCACAGATAAGTCCTATATTATAAAACAGTTATATGAATTTATTTTATTTTTTGTTATAAACAAGTCTTTTTTCTTTTTATATTCTTCTCTTTTAGATTGGTTTTTGTATTTTTCTTTCTTTTTTTTGTTATTGTTTTTGACTTGTTGTTTAAGTTTTAATTTCTTGTTCTTCTTTTTTTCTGGAATAAGCTTAAGTCATTTAACTTCTTTTTCTTGAATTCTGTTTATTGCTGCATCTCAATTATGTTTACAATTAAAGTCTACTTCTATCTAGTTGGTTTCATTTTTAAAACTTTTTTAATTGCTTTAATGTGATAGTTTTTGCCCAAAATCCATTGCATGTATTTTATCCTTTTATCACTTGATTCTTCTAGCAAGATATATGCAGGCATGCTTGCTTTGAAGAACTTGTTCTTGCTATATATTCTATTTTCTGATGACCATTGGCTGTACTCAATTGTGTCAATAAGAATTGGATCTCTATAGGTTATGTTTTCTTCTTTTAATTCTATTATTTTCTTGTTGATATTTTCTATATTTTTTTTAACATCTTGGATAATGTTATTTCTTAGTGCCTTTGTGTTTTTCTTTATTTTTTTTTTTCTTGCTTCTTCTGTTTTATTTGATTTATTTATAGGAGTTTGGTTTGTGCTTGATAAAGAATTTTTTTGTTGCATGTTTTGTAGTATATTGCTGTTAAGCTTTTTCATTTGCTCAATAATTTCATTTATTCAGCATTTTACTATGATCAGACTGCTAAATAAATTTATTGTTTGGCAATAATCATTAATGATCTGTAGTTTATATAAGTTTATTTTTGTTATTTGGCAGTTCAATTCCTTTTTTTATTAGTTATTCTAAACATCGAAGTGAGTTTATTTAAGTTTATTTAAGTTTAACACATGTTTTTAAAACTCTATTATATTAAGTCAAGAACTAAGAATAAAAGTATTATTTTTAAAATTCTCATGAATTTGACCAATGCTATAAATAACAATATTTAGGTCAGAATTATTATTTAAAAATCCAGTAAATTAGGCAAGAACAATTAATAGTGAAAATACTTTTTTCATAACTTAAAATGATTATTAGGGCTAGACAATTAATAGCAAAAACACTTTTTTTATAACTTAAAATGATTATTATAGCAAAGCATTAATTCTGTAATATAAATATAATATAAGCATATAATATAAATGTTATTTGCTTACAACACTTGAAATTTTATTATTAGCTTATTATGCAGTATATTTGAAGTATAATTAATTGTTTAATTAATAGTAATGTGTCCAGCATTAATATAATAATTCTTTATAATCATGCTGGCATCATTATTTACTTTAAATTCTTGATCTTGAAAACATATTTTAAAAATAAAATAAATTAATAAAAATCTATTAATTGTATTAGTTATTAAAAAATACAATAATTAATATGTAATACCTTTAGATTCTTGTGTTAGTTTACTATTTCTGCAAATAAGTTGGCAACTGCCAAGAGTAAGCACAGGTTTGGATGCATTAATATGTAAAGGAAGATTTTTTGCTGAAAGAAGTTGACAGAAAGGTTTAGTTAAAGATGATTTATCTTTAATTAGTGGTGTTGCTTGAAGGAACTATAAAATAAAAAAGTTAAAAAAAAAAACAAAAAATAATAATATAATAATAAATTAATCTTGCGCACCTACTTGATTATTTGATGAAGGTAATGTTCCTACACTACTGATCAGTTGAGATAACATTTCTTCCTTTTGTTTATTTGATGGATGTGCATAAATTCTATATGAAGATTCACTTTTATGGCCTGTAATAGACATTGTTATAACAAGGGGAACATCTTTTCAGAAAAGTACTGTAATAAATGTTGATCGACCTGAATGATTTATGATATTTCAATTTCCTAATCCAATACCAACTACTGTACATATATTCTTTATGAATGACTGACATATTTTTTATCCTAATCTGGCATCGATATACCATTCATTCGATAAATCTATATAATGATAAGTTTAAATAATGTTAGATCATTTAAAATTAAAAATTTAAATAAAAAAAATTACTTTTTTTATTAATTTGCAAATGTAAATATTTGCAATTAAAATCCTTAGGCCTTTTAGAGAAATAGTATTTAAAATCATAAATTGGTCCTTGATAACTATCTGGATCTGGTGGTACAAGAACAATAAAAGCATCTAGTTTTCTATCAACACCATCCTGATCATTTTTTTGTGAATATTTTATAAATTGAAGACCTTTATTATCTATAAATATAAATTGAGATATTAATAATTTATAATGTTTGCCACCATGTGATTGAAACAATAAGCAATACTACATAAAAATGCAATATTGTAATCCTTGTAGTGAATCAATAGAAAGTGCATTATGATGAAATATTTGCTGTAATTCTTTGTCAGTTAGATTATCATAATGGCATGCGACCTTTCCAATTTTCTTTAGCATTTTTATTTTTCTATTCAAGGCTTTCTACAGATGTCTAAATTTATTTTTGTTCATGAGATTAAACATTTTAGATCTATTAGAATGCTATAAAAAATATACACTTAATAGATTAATGCAATTAATTAAGAATAATAGTGCATATTCTTCTTGGGTTTTAACTTAATGAATCCCCAAGATAAATTCCATCATTACCTTTTTAAACTGTTCCTTATTTGTAATAGTTTCAATTTCATAATCATATCCAACTTCATTGCATCAGTTATTTAAAATCTGAACCCACTTAATAGTAGCTTTTTGGATTTTTTCTAAAATAGTGCTGGTAATTATTGTATTAATTTCTTCATTAGTTGGTTTATAATATGTTTTTTTCTTGGTTATGTTAGATATTTTAGGAAAAGAAAAGAAAAAAAACTTGAATTAACTTCTAATTAACTTAACTATTTAAATTTAACCTTTTTATTTATCACTGCAATAATAAATCACTTTAATTTAATGTCTAATTGTTGTAAAATATCATTATTGAGTGCTTCACTCCTAATAACTTCTGTATCTGGCTTGGAAATTTAGTGTGCCAGACTTCTGGGCCCAAAGAGGCCCAGAAGGCTGACATATAAAATTTCCAGACCAGATACATCTTTGTATTCATCACCTGATATTAATTAAATAGTGATCAACTGATCACTATTCAATTAATATTAATGTGCCAAATACTATTGTTATTAGATACATAGCATCCAATAACTTATTATTACTGCTTGGATTGGTTTTCTTGAGGTGTTTTTTCTTTTGCTGCATTTTGAATCATTTTTTTGTTATTGATGTTTGCATCTTTTCTATGCTGTTTAGTTTTTCCATTCTTTCTATTTTTCTCTTTTCTTTAAATATTTCTTCTTTACTCATGTTTGTAATATATTTAGCTGATTTTGGGTTCTAATTTATTAGCCTGAGTCTTTGTGTTCATTCATCTATTATATCTTCTTTGAGCTAACTTAATTTTGCTAAACTCAAGGCTTTAAGAATTTGTCCATAGAGTAGTATATCACTTAGTGTAATATGATTTGAGTTGTTTATTGCTAGGTCCTTTGCTATATGTTCTATATTGCTTGGTTCTTTTGTGGACATTGTTAGAATTTGATTCAACAATTTAAAATTTAAGTACCTTTGATTTTTATCACCTGCCTCTTAATGTAGTACATAATATTCATGTTATTGGCCTAATCTATTTGATCTATTTGTTAGGCTTCTATACTGTATAACTTCTATTTGAGTTGTTTACATGCATTCTGTGTTATATTACTATTTACTACTAATCTATCTATCTATTTTTTAATTAAGAATGTAACTTCTTTGTTTGTTGTTTGTTGTTATTGTTTGGTCAGTTATGTGTTTTTTTCTGTTTTTTATAGTTAATCATAATTTCTCAAACTTTCGAATTTTATACTAAAAAAAAAAAAAATTTTCTCAAAGCAAAGTTAGTTAGTTAAAAATATATTTTTTATCACTACACTTTTATTGTAGTTTATGTATTCTTGAACATAAACTCTTTTTTCTTAAGATTCCAAGAACTGTTTGCTATTTTGTTTTGGTCATATTTTATGTTTTGTTTTCTGCTCTGCTTTGGAACTAGAGATCAGCAAGAAGAGTTCATATTAATACTATAAAAATAACTTTGAAAAGTATTGATATAGCTAAAGTAGTATATAAATATAGTTAGTTAAAGATAACTATATAAAGTATGTTTTTTAATAAATTATATAAATTAAGTAAATTATATGTATTAATCCATATCAATCAACTAATCAAATATGATCTGTAACAAAATCTAATATAACAGAAGATGACAAATACATTTTTTCATAAAATTTTTGTAAAATTTAAAAATTTTATTTATAATTATATATTTTTTTTTTGGTATTAAGGTGAGGCCTTGCTCATATCTTTATTAATAATTTTAACTGTATATTTTAGTACAAGAGT
>CAJVQA010004902.1:0-16893 GCA_910591915.1 Cetraspora pellucida
CTTGTTGTTGTTTTCAGTTAGCAAAGTTTATACAATATGGTTTCTATATTTGTTTGTAAGAAAGTTTATTAACTTTAAGTAGAATAGTAATAATTGTTTGTGAGGCTAGTTAGTATGAAATGTTAAAGTTTTGTATAATATTAATTATAAATTTAGGAATAAGTCCTTTAAGTGTAATATCAGAATAGTGTTAATTTGTTTAAGAAAATATAAGATAAAAAGCATAGTAGTTACTAATTTTGTAGATAAGTTCTTTTTGTTAGTTTATAGATAAATTAAGATCTGTATGATTAATGTATTTAAATATACTAGTTTGGATAATATTTGAGATAAGTAATAGATTTAAGCATATACAGTATACCAATAAGTTGAAGAGTCAGCAAGGTTACAGTTGAAGCAGTTAGCATTATAAAATATATGTGGATAAGTTTTGTAAAAGTGAAAGTAGGTAGAAAGTTCATTTAATAAGTATTTAATTTTAAATAACTTAAAATAGTTGAGTTTAAAGTTAGTGACATTATAAGTTGATTTTTGGTTATGATTAAAATATAGCTAAGTTGATCTTTAATCAATTTGGAAAATCAAGGTTTTTCATTTTATGTTACATTTTGAGAAGGCCACATTACTAAGATGTAGGCTTTATAGATATTTTTGATAAAGCTTCTAGTTAAATGTTTGATAAAATATTGATTTCAAAAAATTATATAATATAGATTGTAGATGCCTGTATAGTTAAAGTATAGTATAGATAATAAATTATATTGTTTTGCTAGTATGTCTGCTAAATTATTAAGAGTATTATCAGAATGAGCTTGTACTTTGTAAAAGTTAATTTGATAGTTATAAAATTTAATAATATTAAGCAAAGTATGTCATATAGGTTATGAGCTAAATTTGAAAAGCTTGTTAGTATTTAAGAGAGTAGTATATTTTGGAATATTTATAATTTTAGACTAAAAATTGGTAAAGATATTAATTGTTAAGTTGTAAAAAGTAATTGAAACAGCTAAAAGAATTGACATTGTAAGAGGATGACCAGAAATGAATTTTAACTAAAAATTTTTGAATTATTTAGTTGAGATTATTAATTTGTACCTATCTAATATCCATTGTACATTGATCTGTATTGATGTTAATTACAGAGCCATCAGTATAGAAATTAAATATATTTTGTATTGTATTGATAAGAGAATTTGTACAAGTATATATGTAGCTTCTTCTTGCTTAAAAATTTCTGATATAGAAGAGTCAGAAATATAGATAGTGAAGGCAAAAAATAAAGATAATGGATGTTTAATCGCAGTTGAATGAATTAGATCAATATAGTTTGCATTAAAGTTAAGTGCATTAGAAGAAACTCTTCCAAGAAATTGAGTAGATATCATTAATGATACATTAATTGTGCAGTAATTTGCAACTCTATGAGAATTAAGATAGCAATCTATACAACTGAGCATTGAATTGATAAAAGAGGATAGTAAGTAGAGAGTTCTGTATTAATATTTGTTTTTCAGTATGTAATAAATATTTGATTGTTATTTTTAAAATATCTGTGAATTTTGACAATAATAATAATATTATTATTGTATATTAATAACCAGAATTTAAGTTTTTTAGAAATGTGTTAGAAGTTGTAGATGAAAGAATTGTGTTCAGTTTATTGGTATTATGAAAGTAGTATTTTGGAGCTATTGTAATAGTTATAGTATTTTTTAGATTTGCAAAACCAAAATGGCTTACATCCTTTAGATAGTTGTACTAAGTAAGGTGAGAGATAATTCTATTGAAATAAGTAGTATTGTTTGCAGTGCAGAGTTGTTCAAGGTATAAAATATTAAGTTTTTTATATTGTTTTTTAAAGGTAGTATATTGAGAGTAAGAGGACATGATTGGTTCTAATGGTTGGAGATTGTATTATATAATATTAGGCAGAAATACCTTATTATTGACTGTTATAACATGTTAATATATATAATAAGTTGAATAATTTTAAAGTTTAAAGTATATCTATTAGGTCCATTAATATTAGGTTGGAAATATTGTAGTATATTTGTAGTTGACTAGAGATTAATTTGTAATTGTTGTAGTCAAATGCATGTAGAAGTTTCTAGTAAATGAGAATTATTAATTTATAAAATAAAGTTAGATATATAATGTTGAAGTTAAATATTCCAGCTATTGTATATATTATATAGAAATAAGTTAAACATAATGCTGTTTGGAATAGAATAGTCTAAATGAGATTTATGTTTAGCTATAGTTAGATATTTGTCTAAAATTTTATTGTATACAGAATAAAGAAGGATTATATTGTGTATTTGGTATTTTAGTATAGAAATAATAACTGAATTGTAATATAAATTATTTGTTTTTTTTTTTTAATGTTAACAGTGAGGCTATGGCTCTAACTTTATTAAAATTTAGTTAAACTTTTTACAAGTAGATTATACAGAAAAAATTTATAATTGAATTTTATATCTATAAGATATTAAGATTAAAGGCTCAGACAAGTTATCTGTGACCTAAACCTACCAGAGTGGCCAAGGCTTATCTAGATTTCAGAATTTGTAATTATGATGAGAGGGTTCATTTGATATTTGATCTATTTGGAATACTATGTTTCAATTTTAAAACTAGCAATTAAGTATAATGCATGTTGTGTTAGTAAGTTTTGAGGAGTATAAGATGTTGAAATTGGTTGAGATTGTCTGTTAGGTTGAGGTCTAGAAGCACAATAAGGTATCCAGATGTGTGTATAGATTTGTTGATTAAAATGAAGCATAAGTTTAATTGAAAGTATAGTAGAAGTTTTGTTAAATAGAGTAATATCTTTGATTGAGTCAATTAATTCATAAGGAATTAGACCAGACAAAGTTGATGTTAGAGAGAGTAAATTTGGTATATTGTAGTTTTGCATACAGTTAAGATTTTTAATTTGGTTGTACAGATTAGATACAGTTCTTGGTGTTGTGTTAAGAGTCAATATATTAAGAACATCAATAAGATTATTAAGGAGATATGAAGATGGACAAGTTGTCTAATGAAGTGAAGTGCTAGTTTGGTTGCATTGGTGACAGTTAGAGGATTGGGTATGGTTACGTTTGTATAGATTATGTGGGATTGGAAGGTTATTCATAAGGATTTTTATACAGAATGACTTAAGTTGAGATGTTTGAAAGCTGTGAGAGTAGTTTGTTATTTTTTGATTATATTAATATAGAGCCAGATGGCTTTCTAATTAGTTTGAATTGCAATTTGTGACCATTTTTGAAAGTAATGTTGAGATGACCATAGTGCATAAATATGGGCATAACAAATTGTGTGAATACAATGACGAATAGGTAGTTCGATAGAGTAGTTATCAAGTTGTAGTGTATAGTTAGGATTATAATAATTTTGTGGGTTAAATAGTAAGTATGGAAGGTTAAAATGATTATAAGCAAGGCTATTAGCAAGGTTGTTGAATTCATTATTCTGATATGCAGCTACTTTATACAAGATAAGTTGTATATTGTAAGATTTTGTAAAGTTAATTAAGGTATACCAAAATAAGTGATATGAAGTATTGATGAATGATAATTTAAGTAATGTTAAATTGGTACTATTTTATTTAGATATGGCAGATTGTGAGTCAGTATAGATGTGTACTTTACAGTTTCTGAGTGCAGTAATAATAGCAAAAAGAATTGCAGTAATTTCTGCTTTAAAAGAGCATAGTTAGAACTTAGTTTGTGCTTAGAAGGTATATAAGATGTTGTTGTTTTGTACTAAGGCCCATCTAATTCCTATTGAGTATTGAGATGTAACTGCCTAAATAACTAATCTGTCAGTATAAAAATGAAGTTTGGACTTGTCATAATTTGAGTTAGCAATTGATTGCAGAGTGTTGGTAAGATAACAATTGTTAAAAACTGATGAAATAAGTGATACAGATATATGGATGTTGGCTATATTAGGGATTTGAAGATAGCAATAGAATAAAGCAAGTCATGATAATTTGCATTAAGATTAAGTTGTTGATTTTGAATATTAAATTTTCTGATAAATTTAGTTACAAGATTAATAGGAATAAATATTGTATATTTGTTAGTAATAAGATTAGAATTAAGATTGCAGCCAGTGCATGGTTTAGTTGTAATTAAAGGTGTTGGGTATAGTTGTATAGCATGAAGCTTAATATTGCTATGCCAATAGGTAATATAAATTATTTGTTTATCTGTAATTTTTTTGATACTAGCAATGTTTGTAGATTAAAATGTTTCTTCTTGAATTAGTTTAATTTGTATAGTTTGTTTGTTAAATATAAACCAGCAGTCAAGAAATTTAAAAGGTTGGTTGGCTGAAATAGATATAAGTATAGAATTAAAAAATTATGTAGTAGTTTGGGGTTGGTTAGATATAAAGATAAATTTGAAAGAATTGATTTGAATATTGGCTATTTGATAAAAGAATGTTGCAGTTTGAAGTATCTTTTTAAGTTCTAATTTGAATTGAGATATCCAAAGTGTATTATTCATATAGGCTAAAATGAGGTAGATGTATTGTGACTTTGGTTTTAAATATTATTAACCATGTTGTGGATAATATATAACCTTTATGCTGTGATGTGACTTTGTAAATAAGTGGATCATAGTATATTTACTAAAAAAGAAAAGTAATAGTTTCACCTTAGTCTATTCTATTTTTAATTAAATAAAAATCAGTAAAAATAATGAAGAACTAGGATTATGTCAACCAGACCCAACATACTGAGCAGGTTATGGTATTCTCTACAGTTGTGCAAGCCAAGCTTAAAACAGTGAGTGAATCTGTAAAAGATATTACAAATACTATCTCTACTTCCAATACTTCATTTCCTACTAAGATAGACATATAACATACTAAATTCTTAAATCAATATAACCTATCTCAATTCACTGAACATGTTTCACTCAAAAAATTTATCTAACATCTACATTTAAATAACTTTTTCAATTCAATAAAAATATCTAGAAATCTCAAAAAAACAGAATCACATATTTATTTAAAAACTACAGACCAAATACTACCAAATTATACAGAAATAGATCTCTTTCTTTACAATATATATAGTCATTTATCATTATTAATATCTTTCAATTAAACAATTTCTAACACAAACTCTATTGATCTCTTTATATTCTATTAACCAATCTATCCAAACAATTCTATATCACCTTCTCTCACTTTATCAATAATCACATCTGAACATATCTCTATACCAATTAAAATTAGATCAATAAACATAAATGATTTCTCTCAATCTAACAAGAAACTTTTCTTAATAGAACTATTACAAAAAAACAACTTTGAAATATTTGAATTCTCTGAAACACATTTGTCCTCTAAAGAAGGAAAAATCTTTAGTAACCAAATTCAAAATTATAACAGTTTCTGAAGCTCATATACAAATCTTTACCAAGCTGATGTTAGCATATTTGTATACAAAAAAATCTCTAAATATATTGCCAAATCTTATGATTACAATAAAAATATAATTGGTCTCGACTTCCATTTCAAAAACACATCTATCAGACTTCTTCAAGTATATTTTCCAACCTATAAAAAAAAACAACTTCATAAAGAAATCCAAGACTACTTAATTTCTCTTATTCAAAATAACAAATATAAATTAATTATTATAGAAGATTTAAACAGTGTCCCAAATTCAAGAATTGACAGATCTTTTTTAAAAAAATCATTAATTCCAGAATGTCAAATAATTTAATACTTAATTAGCTTTCAATTTAGAACATCTAATGCATCTTCTACCCTAATATATCAAACTTCACTTTTAGTTAAAACAACATACAAAGCCAAAACAATCAAATATAGACTAACTTATCTATTACTAATATTGACTACACAGAAATCCTTTCTATTAGTATAATTAAATCTGATTATTAAATTATAACTTTTCAAATCTTCATTATAATTAATAAACCCAAACCTCATAAACAACATAAGCATAAAGTCTTTCTCTAGAAAAACTGTACTAATGAAAACTTTAAAAACTATAATAAACAAACTACCAAAAAGCTTCAACATTTATCTTCAATAATCTCTACAATCTCTAAACAAAACCAACTCAATACTACATAGAATAAAATTTACAAAGCATTAATTAAAGCCTTTACTAAACATATTCCTTTCAAAAAAATTAAAACAATTAAAGAAATTCATGACTTTTTATCACCAAAACATTCACCACTTTATTTCTATTACAAAGAAATCCAATTTCTTAAAAATTATATGAACTCAATTAACTTTAATACATTACTTACCAACTACCAAACCAAATATTCAGATTGCATATTCTAAACATCATCACTCTCACTAATCCAAGTTAAAGAGGAATTTCAGACTATCAAAACTGCACTTAACCACCAATATTAACAATTAATCTATGATAAAATCAAAGAAAAAATAAAAGAATAAAACAAATCCTTCAAAGAAACACCTAAACTTTTTTATAAAAAAATACTAGAAAAATATAATAACATTCATATAGATAGACTTCTTCTTAACAATAATCTTCTACAGAACATAATAAGATACTAAATGCAATTAAACTTCATTTTACTAAATACTTCAAACCAAACTTCTCATAACTATTTCATTAACATCTGACTTCTATTCTCTCTATGTATCACATCCTAAACTTGAAATCCATTACTAAAATCTTATTCATGAAATGATTGAACAAGAATGACAAAACATTATCTCCAATTTACCTAATCAAAAAGCAACAGGTTCCTTAGAAACCTGCTATGAACATATAAAATATGTTAGCTCCAAAGCACAAAACTTTTTTTAACTTTTTCGAAATAAATGTTTTTATTTTTAAAAAATCTTCTTAGACTAAATATCTTCTAATATCTTTTTAATTTAAAAAAATTAAATTGGAATTACACATTAAATCAAGTTCATCCAATTTCTATAATAGAATCTTTCAAAAAATTTTTACTAAAATATTCATAAATCGACTAGATAATATCATTTCTCATAACAATCTTTTATCAAATCTAAACTTTGCAACTTCAAAAAACTTCTCTATACATCTTTCTATACAAATTTTATATAACACAATTGAACATTATAAAACTACTAACAAAGAAGTCTGGATTCTCTTTTAAGATATGTCCAAGGCTTTTGATAAAATTAATATAACAAGACTTTAAGATACATGTAAAATAATAGAAATTTCTTTAACAGAAATTAACCTAATCACAAAACTACACTTTCATTAATTTGCTAGAGTAATTACTACTCATGGCCTTACCTTACAAATACCAATTAACTTTGAATTGAACAAAATGAAACATACTAACCTCTTCTATAGAAAATTTACTATAATTCTATACTTTACTTTATTCAAAAAAAATACAAAAACCACTTACTAAAAATTTCATATTAATCTCCTATTGATATTATAACAAATACAATATCTTTTCTAATAACAATTCTGCTATTGGCTTTTATAAATAATACTACCTGGCATTGTGAAAATGCAAATATAATGCAAAACATTATAAATGATACCTTAGAATTATACAAATTCAACAATATAGAAATTAATACTACCAAATCAGACCTTCTGTACATTAAATCCAAATTCCTATTAAATCTAACTCCCACTCTCTCAATGAATCAACAAAACATTATATCTAAAAAACTACAAGACATATTTGTTATCTTGGCATTTTTTATGATGATCAAGAATCTTTTAAACCAACTCTTGACCAAATTCAAACCAAAATTAAAAGCTTTTTTGCTCTTATTCTACACAAAAAAATAATACCTTCACAAATTTCATTGCTTTTCAACTTAATTCTACAACCTTTATTAGAATATCTACTTTAAATTATTCTAGTTCATACAAATAAACAAGTTAAATTTTCTTGCCTTTTTATTATCCATACTAAAAAAATACTCTTTTTAGCAAAAAACACCAACAATATAATTCTTACTAATCCACTCATCTTTAATTTACCAACCTTCAACAACATCATTCAAAAAGTCAGTACAGCTAATACTGAATGAACATTTAATGCATTACCAATTCTTAGAAATATAGGCATCCAATAAATTAAAGAATGGCTTACCAAAATATGATCACCTCAGCTTTTATCAAAACATTAACTAACTACTATCAAAAAATGCAAAATTACACTCTACTTTTTCATCTTTCTCAACTAGCCTTTAATAAAATCTTGCCTTTAATAATCTCACAAATCATACCTTTTCTATTATCAATACCAAAAACAATCATACTATTTATAACATCCTTTCTGTCAACTCACCTATGTCTACTATTAATAGTTTTAGAAATAATAAAATTATCTTTTTAGAACAAATCATAATTGCAAATAACAAAAATATTTTCACATAGAACAATATCTACTTACACATAAACAAACCTAATAAAGGTTGCTAGCCAAAATGGTTTACTCAAATTTTATATCTAAACCAATCTAATACTATAACAAAACTTGGCCTCATATAAACCTTCCTCCTATTAATACCTTTCTGAACACAATTAAACTAATATTACTACCTTTATCCTTAAACTCTTACTACTTTTATTATATATATTATACAAATAACCAAACACTATATATTTTCTAACAAACCTCTCTACAACAATTATTATTCTTTGAAATTTTTATGCTCACTTCAGGATTCTCTTAACTATTATCAACTACTAACTATCCAATACCAAATTTTTATTCATTCTTCCTATCCTATAACTCAGCCATCAAATCAAAAGATTCAATAACCATTCAAATTGATTTTAAAAAAATCTTAGCTCTAACCCAAATATATAACACTACTATTACTCAATTATCTCCATTAATACAACTACAAATAATTTTTTTATCATATGAAGCTCAACTTATTTAACAATTTATCAATACAACATTATATCAAAAGCAACTAATCGATCTAAATCACTTCTATACTGATGGATCAATCAAAATCTACAAACTTCAGAAACCAAATGTGATATAGAATGGATTTGTAAATATGATATATTCATAAAATTTAATGCAGCTTTACAATCTTATCCTGACTCAACCTACATCAAACTTGAGGCAATTTTTACTCATTTATTGCAGTTTTCTTTAATATTCTTTTAAATATTTATATTGATAATATAACTACAATCAAAAACCTCAACTTAGCCACTAACTCCAAACCTATACAGACTAAAAACTAGGATATTATTCACTATATTAACTATCTTAAACAACTCAAAAACATTACTACTACTTTTCATAAAGTAAAATCATACTCTACAGACTCTTTTCACAACCAAGCAGATTCACTTGCCAAATAAGGAACTACAAAACATATTCTCAAAATTAACAACTCAAAATTTAATACCCCAAACCATTTTATATAGAATAACTATCTAATCCCTATCAAAGTTTGCATCTTCATCAAAAACTCTATAACTATTCAAGAAATTATCAAATAGTCAAACCTAAAATTCTTTCAAAATATTACAAACATTAATAGTTATTAAAATTTAAAATCATTTCCTCTCTTGAAAACAACTTACAAAAATACTCCTTCTGTATCAAAATTCTCACTAATAATCTACCTACTATGTAAAATCTTAATATCTGTTACCTATATCTCTATATTACTCCAAACTGCTCTTGCTGTACAAATACCAAAGATACTCTTCATTTATTTTTATGCTTTAGCAAATCAATCAAAAATACAATACAAGATACTCTAATATTACTAAAAATTACCCATATAACTGTAACAACCTTATAAAACATTTTTTTAAATTTCATACTTAATATATCAAATCCTTAATTCAAACATATTTTATATATTATTACAAGGACCTTCTCTTCTAATATTTATGAAAATATCAAAGCACTTATTAACAAACAAACTGATGCCCTTCTACCCAGCTTTCAAACAATCTACTAAACTGGTTTCATCAAGATCTCTGATTTACTCACAACACATACCAACATCAATGGGAAATATCTCACAACATTACATCAAAATCTAAATGCACTAAATTTACTTATCAACATTACCAAATTCTTCAAACAATACAACAATCACTCCTCAAACTATAAATATTAACTCTTTTATCATCAAATAGCTTACACAAAGTTACCTACTAACTTCTTGTATCTAATAATATTCAGACAATTACTTAAAGGTCTCTTCCAACTTATCCTAGCTAGAACCTAATTTGAAATAGTTAGCTATAGCATTTACAGGAAATAGAAGATGTAATATCACATTAGGTGCCAATTTGTAACATAAATGTAGTTTAGAAATCTTTAATTTTAGAACTTATGATTCTATATGTAAAAAGTTTTTATTTGAACATTATATAAATAAAAAAAAAAAAAAAAAAAAATCAGTAAAACCAAAGTTTATAATTACTTTGTTTTGATGATCTGTAAGTAGATTAATAAGTATATTAATTAATTTGGATGGTATATTGATAAAGTTAAGAGCAGGGATATGGTAACCTAGTAAAGTAGATAAGTTGTCAACCTTCAAGTGGCAGGTCTAGAGTTCAAATCCCAGTGACAGTGAAAATTTGCAATTCTTTCTGTATTATGGCTAACTGTTTTTCATAATTGGTTGAAATAAGATACCTGTAAGCCATGTTATATCAGCATAACTGGAAGGTCTAGGCACTTATACAATGTTGTATAAAGAAACACAAATCAGTACTGAGTGGTGAGAATCTAAGATAAGTCCTTAGGCCATGTAAATCACAGAAACCAGGTAGGAAAATGGAAGCCTACTTGAAAGACCTGAGTAGAGAGATACCCAAACCTTTGACAGTGCTACTATAAAGACTAGACTTATGAAATAGAGCTAGAACTTGTGTAATTGGGCAAATATGCTGGTCTTTAAGAAGGAACTGGATGAACCAACCAGGCTGCTAAAATTTCTGAATTCTAAAGAAAAAGAATACATGTCAAAAAACATGTAAACCAGAGATGTATGGTTTTAATTTATCTTTCTAAGCTATCTAAAATGGCAGCTTGGTAGAACTTGAATTGAATACCAAAGTAGTAAAAATATGTTGTAAAGTCAGTATCAGGGTTGAGGTAAACACTACAAGAGCATAGCAGTTTAATGATATGCCCTGACCACCAGTGTTGGTCTCGGCTATAGCAATATCAGATCAGCTATAAGAATGAGATACAGAAGATTCTAAAAGGTTTAGTACAAGGTCAAAAGTTCCTCATGTGAGTGAACTGCTTTAAAGACTTAGTAGTCATAGCTATTTTCACCAGCATTGGTTAAGATCATTGGTAGACAGAGGTAGGTAGATAGATATAAAAACTAAGTGGTTAAATAAGAAACTTACAAGCAGGTTCCAGGTATGATAGCTAGTATAGGACTTTGGGTGGACTACTTAAATTAGACAATGACTAAAGTTGTATGAGTGGCTAGTTGTACACTCTTCTTATAGTTGCCTTTTGTAGTTATAATGCAACTATTAACCAAATATACTATTAATAAAATCCTGAGTTACAAGTACTTACTTTAATATTTTAAAAAAAAAAAAATTAAGAGCTTTTTCAAATAGGTTCAAGTTGACTAAGTCATAAGCTTTGCTCATGTTTTGAGATATAAGCCAAAGTTTTTTAGAATTGCAACATGTGTCTTTAATAATATTGTTAAGTATATGAATAGAGATGGCAGTACTATTGTCTGGAAGGGCAATATAGTTGTAGGATGAAAGTATTTTAAATTTTGTAAAAATATAATTTAAGTAATTTGTAAGCAGTTTAGTATATAGTTTTTTAGTATGCTAAAGAAGACTAATAGGTCTGGTGTTAGTAAGATTATTATCAAAGATTGGTTTTTTAAAGATTAGAAAAATTCTGTTTTTTTTTTATTGTTTAGATATATGGTTTGTAGTAATACATCTATTAAAAAGAGCAGTAATTGCTTGAAGAAATAATAAGTCTGCATGTTTAAGCATTTCATAACTAATGCCTAAAAGGCTACAGACTTTATTGTTTAGAAGCTTAGCTAGTGTTAAATTGACTTTATCAGTAGTAAATTCAAAAAAAATGTTGTTATACTATTTAGAATTGATGTCTGGTTTGAGATCATATTTATTTTGCCAGCCAGATTTATATATTTGTTGGTTAATATATTAATATGATGTCTATTGATCAAAATGTTGTTAAATATAAAGTTTAATATTAGATGTATTAGTAATAAGATTATTGTTTGTTCTGATATTGTCAAATTTGACAGGATTATTGTATTGGTTAAGGATACTATTGATCATTGAAGTGAGGTTTATTTGTAATTTATTATATCTTTTAGTAATATTGTTATTAATTTGTTATTTAATTTCTTTAATGTTTTTTATATTATAAGTATAATATAATGTTTTCATTCATTTTTGGCTAAGCCTAACCAATTTGTTCTAGATTATGTCCTGCTAGTAGTGGTAGAATTTAAAATTACATAATGTATTAATATGAATAATAAGTTGGTTATGATGAAGTAAAATAGGTATTAAGTTTTGAAGTGCATGTTTGGTTTGTTAAATAATATTGCCAAGTTTTTTAAGATAATGATGTAATTTTGAAGCTTTTGTAGAGTAAATATGTTAGAAATTTCAGATTGTAAATTTTTTGATAAGAATATGTTAAAGAACTGCAATAATAATACTATTTTGAATTTTGTGCCATGTGGATTTCAAGAATTTTAAATTTTTCATATTGAGTAATGTTTGGTTAGTAGTTAAATATGAAGTTACTTGGTCTGAAAAAAGTTGCTATTGCTTATTATTTATATTTTTATATAAGAATATTCTTTATCAAGTTTTGGTTAAATAGTAGAGTTTGCCTAAGTATGCATAAGAAAAAAACTAATTAGAAATGAAAATTTTATAATTATTTTGAGTACTAATATCAGGATCATTAACAGTAAAAAAGTTATAGTAATAAAGAAGAAGTTGGTTAGCCCAGATATAGTAAGTGCTACTACTATATCTACTGTTTTGCTATGTAGGTATAGAGGATTGTATATAATTAGCTAAGTTATATAAATTATTATATTGAAGGAAGTAAAGTAGTTTATATTTAATTTAAAAAGATTAGGTAAGGTAATCAGATACATTAAAGTTATCTAAAATAATAGGTTATATGTTTAGAATAATAGCTTGTTAGATCTATTATATAATAGTATTTTATACTAATAGTCTAAGTTAAGAGTTATTATATAATAAATAAATTAAAATAATTTTAAACTTGAAATTATATTTGAAGAAAAGGTCTACTGCAATGGCATATCCTGTAAAGAGTAGGATTTGTGCATGTGGTATTTAATAGATTTATAAATCATAATAGCCATGTAGGCTTTTGGGTTATTAGTATAGGACCAGAGATAAGTAAATGTTTAGATTTTTGTAGTTTAGTTATAGGGCTATTTACAGTAACTTTAGTTTCTATAATGCTAACAATTTTGAAATTGTTAGAGAAACAGAAGTCTTCCCAAATTTGTTGTTTTAAAGCTTTATTATAACCTTATATATTATATATACAAATTAATAGATTAAGTAGTTTGAGATTTGTTTGTATTAAATTATTAAAAAAAAATAGAGTGAGTTGTAATAGTCTGAAGGTTCTAGTCTTTGAAATAAGTGAGAGGTAAGGAAGAACTGATGGTCTAAAGGTGCTAGTATAGAAAAGACTGATGTTAATGTATTTAATTTTAGTTGAATATTTGAATAATATCAAATAGCATGAACTGGTAAAATAAAATGATTCGGTAAGAGTTTGGGTTCTAGTGAAAAGTAAACATAAGCTTTGCTATGATCATTTTTAATAGAGATAGTTAATGTATAGCCATATAAATTATTAGATAAATAGCCAAAGCTGTAGATATTATAAAAAAATATTAATAGTTTGAGGATGAAGAAGTAGTAATATGTAGTTGTAAAATAGAAATTTGTTGTAACAAGTATTAAATTAAATATTGTTATAGTATTGTTTAGCTATAATGGTTTTATCATAGACTTCTAAAATAGTTCCTACTAGTTGAGAATAAGTATTGTCTAGTTTATTATCCTTTATGATTAAATTAGTATTTAATGTATTATTGTTTATTAGAGAAAATTTAGAAGGGATAGGTATAGATAGATAGTAGATATAACCTAATAGTTGTGAAAAGAAATATTTAGGTAAGGGTTAAGACATATGTAGTAGATGTATATAACATTTACTATATTCAAGTTTGATTGATATTTTGAATATATAGTTAAAATTATTGTATTGTGTAAAATTGTATTGATAGATATGTTTTAAAAAAAAGTTGAATATTTGTGAATATAGAAGTAGAGATAAATTCAGACATGCTAGTTATTAGTTATAGCATGTGTCTGAATTATATAATGTTATGTGAGTTGATTCTTGCAGTGCTTTCTTGATGTTTAATAATAAAATAGAATTTAAGAAAGTAAAAGATTCTTCTGTAGATTCACTTACTATATACTTAGCTTTTATAGCTGCAAAAAGTGCCATAACCTGCTTTGTACATTGAGTTTGGCTATCATTAACTTGGTTTTCTATATAAATAGACTTAACTACCTATCTACTTACATTATTCTTTTCTGAAAATAGCCTATGTTTAATAGAGGACATTATAATTCTAAAAGCAGTAATTGCATTTATGTTTTCTATAGAAGATTTAATTAAAAAAGCTTATAAAAAAAGATGATTGTGGTTTTTTATTGAAGGGTTTCTCATAAAATAATTTTTTTTAGCTTTGTTATTATCTTTGCTAAGTTTTGGATTAAAGAAAAAATTAATTTTAAACTGTTTGAAAAATTGAAATTTAATTTTAAATTTGTCTTAAAGTATTTTTTAAGCTTATGAATAAATTGTAGTTTTATATATTTCAAAAATTTCTGATATTGAAATCATTAGTTGTTTGAGAATATGGAAGTAAATAATTATTAGACAAGAAAATGTATATTAACTAGTTTTGTTATAATTTTATTAATAGCCTAGTGTTTATTAAGATTATTAATTTTATCATTCTCAGCAGCAGTTCTGAAAAAGGCATAAAAGTAGAATAGAAATAAAAACTATAATATTTAGAGTTTTTAATAATATTATTGTTGTCAGAAAAGTAAGTTTCTGTTTTATCAGCAAGTTTGTAAAGCAAATGTAAAGTTGTAATTTTTAAAAAGTAGTCTAATGCTTTGGTTTTTTGTAAAAATTGAAAAATAAGATCTGGCTGAGTCCATTTAACTAAGTTATTATTTGATGAAGTAGTAGAAAATTTTTTAAATAATATATCAAAGAAATTAGTAAACAAGTTTTCAAATTTATGTTTAGTATCAAGAAGGAGAATAGTGTATGGATTATCTTTGCTATGTGAACAGATGTAAATATAAAATAGAGCAGCTTTGGTACAAAGTAAAGATTATTCTCTAAGAGAATCAATTAAGATTATTTTAAAATCTGAAGGAAAAAGTCTCTTGCATAATTCTGCAAGTTTAGTAGCAATTTAATATTTAATATAATTAAAGGTTTTAGTTTTATTAATGTTGATAAATTGTTTTTTATAATTAGCAATGAAAGATTTAAATTATGATTCAAGATCAGGTATGTATTTTTTAAGAAAAATGTATAAAAGGTTTGTTAAAATTCTTGTTTAAGAATATTAAATGAGATATTGATATTATATTTTTTATTACTTTTTATTTTAAACAAAGATTGGTTAATGGCATCTTTACTAATAAAATAGTGAAGTAAAAAGCATATTGGTAAAATGTTAACTGTTTTAAAAAACTTAGTAAGATTGATTGTTTGATATTTATTTTGTAGATAAAAATGAATTCTTGCCAAATTAATTGCTACTTGAAAGTGATTTTGTAAAGTATAAGAGGAAATTAATTTGTATAAAGAAAGTATTTTAGAATAATTAAGTTTGGTAAAAAAGAGTTATAATAAATTTATAAAAAAGCATTTTAAGGATTGAGTATAAGATGTTAAAGGGTATAGAGATTGAATTGTGAATAGTAGGATTGTGTTGATAAATAATATCTGTAAAAAACTTATACTGTATTCTGGCAAAAATTTTAATAAAATATTTAAAACTTTATTTAGATACTTGTTTAAGTTCAGTTGTAGGTTTAGTAATTTTTTTTAAAATGAAATTAATGAGATGAGGTTTAAGAAAATCAAAGATTTGTTGAGATAATGGTGTATTAAAGTTAGTAAATAGTTTCATTTTAGTTGTAATTAGATATTTTTGAGCCCAGTCAAGAAGATTTTCTTTTGTTTATTGTAGAATTTTTATTTTTTGCTAAATAGATTATTTTTTCTTATAAAGTTAAAGAAAATCTTTAAAGATTTGGATTTTTTCTTTTTTTTGATAAAAGCTAATTTAGTAGTAAATAAAACTGATTATTATTGTTGATTGAGAGGTTTAGTTTAAATTAATAGTTTTAATTTAAGGTTAGAAATACAGTTATAATAAGTGGGATATCTACATAAGATTTTAGCAATAAAATTAAAAAAGTATTTGTTTTTTTTTTTTTTTGGGTATTAAGGTGAAGCCTTGCTCGTATCTTTATTAGTAGTTTAAAAGTTAGAAGCTATATGAAGCTACTATGTACAAAAAGTGATTTTCTATATAAATGCTATGGCAAAACCAACACTTGCAGTTAGGGCTAGACCGTTAAACTGCTAACTATATAGCTACTCTAAGTACAAAATAAAAGAAAACTACATTCAAAAATAAAAGCTCAGACATATTTATCTGTAACCTAAACCTACTAGAGTGGTCAAGACTTACCTAGATTTGTAAGTTTAAAATATAGTTATAGGAAATATTGTATTTGAT